>JAJIZL010024879.1:0-11539 GCA_023969395.1 Amblyomma maculatum | reverse complement strand
CTTTTGGCGAAGAACTTTCTATCACCTAAGGAAACGGTCTAATTACAGGGTATTTGGCATACTAACACGCCCTCTAAGAACCCGTATGCCCCTAAATGGCAAAAGAAAATATTGTGTCGGCATTAGAACGAATCAATAGAAAATCGGCTTTTACTTTAGCTCATCCCAATTCGCGAAGGATGAAGAGGAAACGTAAGCCGGAAACGAAACTCTGAAGAACGCAATAAACATTTTGCGCTAATTCACTTGGGATGAGGTCTTGCCTGGAAAAGGGCTCCGGGCTCTGAGGCTGATATTAAAGCCCAGCTCATGCACCTGCTTTCCCAGCTCCCATCTCAATTTGCAGAGTTTTTCTGTGTATACCCGTTTGTTCTTAGTCCGTAGCCTTAACGTCTTTTACAGTGCTCGCAATGCGAAAGACGTTTTCCTGCCTTTGTCTAGATAGTAAAATGTTCTTGCTTACACATGTTAGCCCTGTTCTGTTTTTTTTACTATACTTCACAGGTGTACTGATAGGTTATTGCGTTCCTCAGAGTTGAGTTTCCGGCTTACGTTTCCCTCTCATCCTTCGCTATGTTCATTTAATAGTCGTTTACCAAGCTTGCGGTAAACACCTGCCTGAGTTAGCTTTTATACACTCGGCGTTTGATTTCGAACCACAGAAACCGGGTTTTCGCAGTTACCCTTAGGGGAACAATAAATTGCCTTGCCTCTACCGATTTCGATTGAAGCGGGTCTCCAGAGAGTTCCCAGGGCTCTATCCGGTCAGTGTAGTGGCTTGTTTCCTGCAGCCCAGAGCGACAAAGAGAGTTGCTCTTTCGCTGATTGCCGCTTGTGACGCGGATCATTAGCAACAGGCGATTCTCTTATGCACTGCCATCAAACGCCCCTTAAAGTTTTAGTAGGTCAAGCGACTGTCGAAAGTTGGCACAAAAAAGGTACACCAGGTGTCCGAGCGCAATTGAACCAAGAGAATAAAAACAAGGGTTCTTACCAAGCAAAACAAGCTTCTGAACACACAACCTGTTCCTCAAGACAATAATTTAAATTTAAAATTCAGTATTAAGCTTTCCCAGGAAAATACACATTCGAGAACAAGAAATACTAAATGCAAGGCCATGCGGTTTATGACAGCCCTGGTCAAAGACGTTACTCCTTTTCTGAAAAGTAGTGCCTAATTTTAAGCGGCGCACTTGCTATAAGTAGAAACTCGTTTGCATCTCAGTGAATATATGATTTCTTCTATGGGTAGCCAGTTAAAAAAAAATAAATGTTTGCATGTCTATAGTTTAGACCACTTTTTTCTTTGTATTTAGACCACTACAACAAATCATCGTAGTAGTAAATAGACAAAAAGAGGGAAAATAGTAATTTAGTAAGGAGACAACTACGCAATCTTTCCGGTAACCATCAACATTCCCGCCTCAACCATTAACCCGCCTCCTCATTCTCCATTTATGACACAGCCAGACTCAAGTTCGCCTTTCGAAATGCTTGTTTACTTTTTGTTTTATTTTCAACATAAGATAATGTGCAGAAGTTCAACACTCTTCTATGTAGCGCCCACCGACCTTCAAAGAATGTAAAATAAGTAAAAATACGCATATGTGTCTTAATAGAAACATTGAATAATTGCTGAAACAATCTTGCACGTTCCATGTAAAGATTAGCATATGTAACAACTCTCGAAGTTTATTTCTTCTTAGAGAAGAAAACAAAATTGATGCAGCATTTTTCAAAATCACTACATTTTATATTTTATTATTTTACATGTTCAGTCATCAAAACGAATATAAATGGCTAAAATTCTTTAAATATCCATAAACACCGCACGCGCCTACGTTGACAAAATTACGGTCAGTTTAAAAAGCTGCAAATGTTTACAAATAATTATTCTCCTTCTCTTAGACCACAATTTTCGTTACTAAAATTTGTGGGCTATTTTCGTAACTTGAGAGCAGAAAAAAGGGACAGAACCTTGGCGATGTCGATTTTTTTTTTTTTTTTTTTTAGAAAAGCCATTTTCACTTCGAGACATAAAACTGCACTGCCATTACAATAAACTGGGGTTTATAATGTAGCCACAGTAATTGATTTGCTCGACACAAGGCCGAATTCTTCGATGAAAGTTTTGATAAGTGGCGCCCGAATATGTGGGAACCGTGCCTGAGTCGATGTTGTAAGACGAGGCAAGCAGAGCGGCGAAAAAAGGCAACGCAGAGGCAACACGTGCACTCATAACACTTCGCTGAAAACAATATGCGCGTGCGAAATATAAAGACGAGGAAAAATTGAAGTCGCCACGTAGTTAGAGGAAGTGAGAAAACAATGACTGTTGGATTCCATTTGAGAGATAAGGAAAGGTTCGAGTACTGACGAAGCAGTTCATTCTTCAAGAGCAGTTGTGCAAACGCTAGCCTCCCTTTTATATGGGTGATAAAGAGCTTGTAGATACCCATGGCTTTTCCGTTTTACCTTCTAAACACGGGTACCTCGCGAAGATCTGATCGAGGACCTTCACAATTCTAACAGCGGTTTATAGAATTGCTCCCTGTGCAAATCATCAATGAATCTACACGTTCACGCAGCGTAAAATGCAATGACAGTAGCATAATGCACAAAAAACCGGCCTACTTCCAGGTTTTTGGCAGCACTCTAGTGGGTCAGTTAACTGGATGAACGTGGCATCCCAAAAATGAATAAAATTCAGCTACTAGCGACAAATACACATGCAGAAACTAGGTCAAAATAAAGTCAAATTTTTAAAATACCTTACCCGTCTGTTTAGATCATCACAAAGTGCTCGGGTCTTCATGCTAAACTCTTCTGTTTGCGTTTTAAAACGTACACACATAAGATAAAATATCAAGCATATATTTATTTTTAAGGTTACGCTAATTTATTGGCGGCCTCTAGCTTGCTGTAAATCTATCTGGACATGCATAAATGAAGAGATGTGTAATTTATTTGTATTCGCAGTGACATTTTTTTTTGTTCTTCACTATAGTGACAGAGTATTTAGGCTTCATGGCCTCGGAATAATGAAAGTAACAAATTGTTCAGACAACCTCCAAGGAGAGCTGATTGATTTCTAATACCAAAACCGAATAAGATCGTCTGGACGGGAATTACGGGGTACAAGAGGATTTCGGGTTAAGCTTACCAACGACGAAAAAAAAAAAAAAAACGACCACGCAACGCTCCTTTCTTCGCCTGAGAATTTCGTTCTCAGTAAACATATACCGATGTTTGCCTATTTTGTATTCACTACTGCTACGTTTTATTTAATTCATGTGAATTTCTACAAATAACCACCGAGTTCAGGACCAACCTTAGAAAAACCAGCCCTCGAGCCCGTTTTCAACGAAAACATTATTGTGAGCTGCAACTTGAATGGGTGCGTATCAATGGTGGATGCAGCACATATATTTAGCCGAGTTTAACAGTAGACCCGGTTAATAACTCAATGCACATAAGTCAGTCAGGTATGTGCACTTACGTGCGTAAATGAACTAATGCTTTTGCCGAATGCTCCAAGCAAACATTTGTGTCTAAGGCAGACAAAAAAATAGGAGTCTTTTAGTGCCATCGAAGAGGCCCCGAAGCGTGAATGCTGTAGGTCAACCGGCACCGACGCTGATCCAGAAAACTAGGCCAAATCAGTTTCCTGCTGACCATAGCGTTTCATTGTTTTGCCCTGGACAGACACGGAAATGCACTCGTCGGGTTCAACCATTATTGCTTTTTCCTCAGAGACCGAGACAGCTGAAGTGGTCTAAATGGCCATACCGCTCAAAATCACATTTCATTTTTTTTTTCCTATTGCAAAGATCACTGAACGACAAGCAAGAGTCGAAAGGTCACGAAGCCATTCAGATAACAAGAATGGGACCTGGTATCCCGAAGAGCGGCGTGTTTCTTCCGGAAATGCCAGTGTGATGACAACTTGGCACTCGAAACTCTACGTAAAGCCTTGCAGCTTTATCTGTTTAGTTCGGACCCAGTTATTGCAAAGAGAGTATTGCTGCGCGGAATAGCCTTATTACTTTACCGTCAGTCGAGGAAAGCTAATCTTCTTCTTCGTTTGCAGTGTACCGAGAAGCCATCTGAAAGCCGGTAATTTTTGTTGTACTTAGAGAAATATCTTCGATACCGACTGTCTTTTTAAATTATTCTTTTTTTGTGCACACTGCAAACCACGACAGAGTCCAAGCAGGACAGGCACTGATCTATAAATGTTCAGGAAGAATTAAAAAAAGAATGTTGAACAGATATGGGAAAATAAGAAATCATAAATGTCACTCATGCTCTGACAAAGCTGCATTATTCTAGTCAGATACTGTGCGCGGCAAAAAAGAAAACTTATAAAAGTCAGTTTTCGCTAAATATGGTGTTAGAGAATGTTTGTAATTATGTCAGGTATGTTGTATGGTTAGAGGAGTCAAGTAAAAGGAAGGGCCTAAAGCAAGTTTAAGGTTATGTAGGGAATACAGAAAATCAAGGCCGCACTTTCTTCTTCGCACTTCAAGTCATTCAATATTGTTAATCGCCATGAAGAAAGTAGGAGGATATGACATTTTGAATTTAGAGTAAATGAGCCTAACAGTCTTTCTTTGCATTTTTTTTTGTTTGTTGATATTTTGTTTAGTAAAGGCGTCCCATACTATCAATGGATATTCAACTTTCTGTCTGATATATGCG
The DNA here is from genome assembly GCA_023969395.1 of Amblyomma maculatum. Lineage (NCBI taxonomy): Eukaryota > Metazoa > Arthropoda > Arachnida > Ixodida > Ixodidae > Amblyomma > Amblyomma maculatum. The sequence continues at coordinate 6,838 of JAJIZL010024879.1, read as the reverse complement.
TAATATGAGAAGAGTTGTACATTTTGGGGAAATTTTTCTAAGCTTATGTTTTAGAAATTAGTTTACGGAATGCTAACATCCCTTGCCTATGTGCAAGTTCCAAGAAAGATCGTTCGCTATTGTCAAACATAGCTATTTGTAGCTATTTACTTGTTTTAGCGGTGATAATCTAAGTTTATAAGAATATATTAACGCCTACTTTTTAGGTGTTATCTGGAGGAATACAGTTTTTTCGGCGTTAGCAGACATTGAAAAAACATTGCACCATTCAAGTACGTTGTCTAAACTCGTGTCAAGTTCATATTAGTCACCTGCGCACGAAATTTGTTTGAACAACACAAAATCTTTCGCAAACAGTCGAATTTGTGTTCCTGGGGCAACCACGGTAACAATATCATTTATGTACAGTTGTACGGCCCCAGGACACTTCCCTGGAGCACACTTAGAGTGAATAGAAGACACCTGGAGCTGCCGCCATCTGCTGAAACAAACTCTACCCTATTAGTGAAGTAATTGGCAATCCATGAAATGAAAATATCCAGGAGGTTAATGTCACTTAGATTATGGATTAGTTTTACATGACTAACCTTATCGAATGTTTTGTTGAAGTCCATAAAAACGGGATCAAATTGACCATTTTTATATCAGGATTTAGAAAATGTATGGACCATTGCAATTAACTACGTCACCGTAGAAAAACCCTTTCTAAAGATATGCTGAAAGTTCTCTTTCAGCGTTTTGATAATAATAGTCTGATGGTTCATACGTTTCGTCGCTTTATATGTCGCTTACGGTGAATAATCTTCCGAGTCATCCAAGGCGTGTGTTTATGCACTTTTTTGAGCTCATTCTGTACGAACAAGTTTAGACGTTATCGACACATGCGAATGAACCACGTCCACAGTTCGCTGATCTTCTCACTTTTATCAAAATCTAAAAAACAACCCTACTGGAAAAATTGCACAATATTTGTATGAGACTGCTGTACGCAATTATTGCTGCGTACACCTACGTGATCATAGGCCTACGAGGCTGTATACCTACGGGATCGTACACCTATGTGAACGTACAACCCACATGAACGTACACCTACGTGAACGTACAGCCTACGCGAACGTAAACCCAAAGTGGCCGCACAAACTACGTGAAGTGTACGAGACACACATGACATACACGACTGCGTAATCTCATCACAAAACTAAACGGGTAATGATGTAGAGCTGTATGTTAAGAGCTGTCACTGGTCTGTGGGCCAGATGTTTCACGTCCTATTGGCTCAGTTGCAGAGATGGCTCAACTACACAGCCAGTAGCAGGCCCGTGCATCTTCTTTGCCTTCTTCTCACACCCACAACAACAGACAGAAGAGAGATAGTAGAGAAAAAAAGACGCCCGACTACTGCGCCGTAGTACCAGGGTTCGAACCCGACCTTGGCGGTTGCGTTTCGATGGAGGCAAAATGAATAGGCGTCCGTGTGCTGTGCGATGTCAGCGCACGTTAAAGATCCCCAGGTGGTCGAAATTATTCCGTAGCCCTCCACTACGGCTCCTCTTTCTCTCTTTCCACTTTCACTCCTACCTTCCTTCCTTCCCTTGCAGCGCGGTAGAGGTGTTCACAGAAAACAAGTGAGACAGTTACCGCGCCTTTTCCTTCCTATAAATCAATCAAGTAGAGAAGAAAAAAATAATAGGGAGAGGAATACGCGCGCCGCTACAGCCGTTGTCTACCACCTCAGTAGTGGCGGGTGAAATGACGGCCTACAACATGGATGGATGGATTGACTAAACTTTAATGTCCAACAGATAAGGTGATCTACCCACCCCCCGACACGCAGGTCAAGGGGCGGGTGCCGCCGCCTCAGAGGCAGGCCGGGAGGTCTTGGGTCCCAGCAGCCTCTTCAGCCAGTTGGACGAGTAGGAGCTGGAGCTCAGGGTCCGAGCTGCGCAGCAGGGTCTCCCAGGTGTCTCTACAGCCTATATTGTTCGTCCTCCTGGGAGAATACGGGCATTCCCATATTATGTGGTCGAGGTTTCCCTCTCGCCCCACAAAGATTGCACTTGTCACTCCTAGCCTCAGGAAACATGTGGTTCGCCATAACCGGGTGCGGATATGTATAAGTTTGCAGTCGCCTCCACGCCACTGCTTGTCTGCTGTTTAATTTCGGGTCTGGTGGGGGTACCAGTCTACGATCCAATCTGAAGTGCTGCGTGATCTGCCCATATTTTAGCATGCGCTCTCCGCTTCCTCGGTCATCAAGTGGCCCTGTAGCGGCTCGGCGGTAGAGATCTCGAGCCAGCTTGTGGGCCGCCTCGTTGCCGGGGACGGCTTCGTGCGCAGGAGTCCAAATTATTTGAATTTTCCTATCCAACTTTTTCTGGCCTAGGATTCTGGCTGCTAAGGGCGAGATCCTGCCCTTGCTAAAATTTTGCATGGCAGTTTTGCTGTCACTTATGACAAACTTCGCTTCCGTTCCGACGCAAGCTAACGCGATCGCAGTTTCCTCGGCTATTTCTATGCTCCGCCCGCGCAAAGTGGCAGCTGTCACGGGATTGCCCCGGCCGCTGACGACCGTTGCTACCGTGAAACTGCCACCACCTCCCGCCGCGTCTACATAGGCCACTTCATGTTCCGAAATTTCGCCGAATCTACTTTCTAATGCTTCGGCTCGTTTTTTCCTCCTGTCTTTGTTATATTCCGGATGCATGTTTTTTGGCAGCGGGGAATCACCAAATTTTGTCTGACTTCTCCAGCTACCTCCACCTTGACTGTGGGACCCCTATCCGGATTTATTCCAACTTTCGTCAAAATGACTCTTCCTGTCTTCGTGGTGCTATGTCTCTCAATTTGAGAGGTTCGCACCGCTTCCACAAGTTCTGCCCATGTGTTGTGTACCCCTAGAGCCGTCAGTCTCTCTGTGGATGTGCATATGGGCAGTCCCAGCGCTCTTTTTACGCATTTTCTCATTAGAGACTCAATTTTTTCTTTTTACACCGCTTTCAAATCTAGATACGGCGTTGCGTAGCTCACTCGGCTGAAGATGTAGGCCTGTATCAGTTTCATCAAATTTTTTTCCTTTAACCCTCGGCCTCTGTTGGCCACCCGCCTAATTAGGCTCAGGGTCTGCATCGCGTGATTCTCCAGCCTCTTGATGGTCTCGCCATTATGTCCGTGTGACTGGAGAATCAAGCCCAAGATTCTGATTTGCTCGACCATTGGTACCTCGTTACCCGCCACTTTAATTTTGATCTCCGATGGTGCCTTGCACCTTAAGTGCTTCGGATTGTATATAAACAATTCTGATTTCTGCGGCGAGCACGCTAGGCCTCTCTCTGCCGCGTAATCGACTATAATGTCGGTGGCGGCTTGGAGCAGGTTTTCGACGCACGAATCACTTCCCCGGTTGACCCAAAGGGTGATATCATCCGCATATATACTAAATTTTAATCCTTCGAGCTTTGCCAATTGCTCGGGGAGTTCCCTCATAGCCACGTTGAAGAGTAGGGGGGACAGCACTGATCCCTGGGGCGTACCCTTACTCCCTAGCTCTATTGCGGGGGATTCCAGCGTCTGGAACTTCATGCAGGCCGTTCTACCCGTCAGAAAGTCCCTGATGTACCGATATGTCCTGGTACCTACATTAATCTTGTTCAGCCCTTCCAGGACCGCCTCATGTTTTACGTTGTCGAAAGCCTTCGTGAGATCGAGCCCCAAAATTGCTTTTGCATCTTTAGACTTTGAGTCTATTATGTCATGTTTGATTTGGAGCATGACGTCCTGCGTACACAAGTGAGGACGGAACCCGACCATCTCATGTGGCCACAGATCATCCTGCTCCATGAAATTCATCAGTCTGGTCTGGACGACGTGCTCCATCAATTTCCCCACGCATGAGGTTAAGGAAATTGGTCGTAAATTTGCTAGTTGAGGAGGCTTCCCTGGTTTCGGTATTAAAATAATGCTTGCCGTCTTCCACTGTTGTGGGAGCTCGCCTTTTTTCCCAACATTCCTGCATATACTCCGTTAGATACCTAATGGAGTCATCATCTAGGTTCCTGAGCATTTTGTTCGTTACTCCGTCAGGGCCTGGAGCCGACTTCGTTTTAAGTCTTACAATCTCCGCCCTCACTTCCGCTTCTGTGATGGGGGCATCCAGCGCCTCGTTAGGCGCTCCACCATAGTCAGGAAGTGGGGTTCGTGAAGTTTCCCCCACATACGTCTCAATTAATTTGTTCATGAAATCGTCATCGTTCCCTTCGAAAGCGTGCCTCACTTTTGCCAGTCTTATACCAGATTGCGTCTTCGAGTTGTCTGGGTCGAACAAGTGCCGGAGGAAGCTCCAAGTCTTGGAGAGGTTCATGCTCCCCTCCATTTCGTCACACTTGTCCCAATTTTGTTCGCATAATTTGAAAGTATAGTCTTCGATTTCCTTATTATGTCGCGCAATCCTTCTTCTGAGGTTGCGGTTCCATTTCTGCTTTTTGAGACGACGCTCCATGCTCTGCTTAGCTTCCCACATATGCAGAAGACGGCTGTCCGCAATCTCCGGGGCGTTATCACCTTCGATCAATTTTGTTGCCTCTCTAACGTCCGATTTGAGCGCCGTCGCCCATTCCTCGATGCTTCTGATGGGTTCTAGTTCCTGAGCCCTCCTCATATCTCTAAATTCATCCCACTCAACGACGGCCGGTGCGCGAGCCCGGCGTGTTTTAACGCCTTTCCTCAGTGTGGAGACAATTATGTAGTGGTCGCTGCCAAAATTTTGATCCGAATTATGCCATTCTAGACCTTTTACGTTTTTCGAGAATGTTAGGTCTGGGGATGTATCCTTACTGACGCTATTGCCCACCCTCGTTGGGCTCTCGGGGTCCGTGTGCAAAGTGAGCCATAGGTCATGCGTATCCTCCCACAGCTGTCTACCTTTTGGGCACTGGTGCGGGTACCCCCATTCCTGGTGATGTGCATTAAAGTCCCCCACTATCAACAGTGGCTGGTTGTTTGAAATTTTGAGGGCCTTGCAAAGCAGAGCTCTGAACCTCACCTTCCTTTGCCTGGGTGAGCTGTATAAATTTAGAATGAATAGACTAGGGTCTTTCTGTTTTCCAGTTAAAACTTCTACAAACACGTTCTCGATCTCCCTCGACTCTAGATCGTGTTCAATGGCTGCAATGTTTCTTTTCACGAGTGTTGTGACCGAGGATTTCTCTCCCCTGCCACTATGAAATGACTGATATCCCGACAATTTTGCGGGCCCCCCGGTTTCCTGGAGAGCAATTGCCAATGGAGTCTCATCTAATAGCAAAAGGTACTGTTGCAGAATCGGCCGCTTGCGCCGGAAGCCGCGACAGTTTCACTGCCAGATTTGATTTTCATTTGCGCGCCTGGCCATTTTGCAGTTGCGAGACGACCTGTTCTATATTTTGTTGCCACCCGTTTATGGCGGCCATCTCATTCCTTAACCTTTGGCATTCCTCGGCCTGTTTCTGAACTGCCCCGAGGACAGCTTGAATTTGGATGTTGATATGATTCATAAATTCACTCATCTTGGCATCTAACCTTTCCAAATTTTCCATCCTTTTCTCCATAGCCTGAATAGGGTCGGTGTCTTGAATTTTGCGTTTCACCGGTGGTAGGAGGGACGGCTCTGTGACCATCTTATCCTGTCCCTGCGGCTGTTGACGTACCGCTTGGGAGGTCGTTTGTCTAATGGGTTGTTGCGGAGGAGGTGTTGCCTGCCTCTGTGATTTCTTTAAGTTTTGGATCTCGGACCGCTGCGGTTCGACTATCCCCGTTAAGTTTTCGATCATTTGCTTTAATTTCTCAATTTCCTCGTCTCGTTTACCCCTGTGATTATTTAAAAATTCGGTGGCTGGCAGCCACCGCCAAAAGCGGCGTTGACCTACCGTCCCAGCCCCGAGGGCCAGGAACAGCCACCCTTTACCACCTCAACCTACCAAAAACTGACTGCACCATCCCCTTGCTGGCTAGTCGTGCACCTTTCCTCGTTTTAGTGCTTCCCAACATCGATCATCCTCCATTGAAGATCAGGGTCATTGACGCTTCCTGCACCCGGAATATTTCCCAAGATGAGAACGTAGATTGGTTGCTCTACGCATTTTGCCAATAGCTCTCCGGCATAATAGGGGGTTGACAATAGAATCCTGACTTCCGGCAGGTGCCTAACCGTGCTGTTCACCAGGGTGACAGCGGACGCTTCCCCTATTTGGTCTTCATCCCTCACTGGGCTTCTCCGAACCGAAACTGTATTGGCTACACGGTTTTTAAGTACCAATATATGACGGTCCCCTATTTGTCCACCACTGGCATTGCTGTTTTTGACTTCGCCGTTCTACTCTCCATTCCATTGCCCAGTGGCGTTCGGTCCTCTTTGAGCTGTGGAACTTTAGCTGGTGTGATAAATTCTTTCTTTAAATTAACAACACATGCAGCTCGGTCCTGCGTCCCATATCCGCATTCATCAACAGTATGCCCGCTCCTGTTACACCCCCAACATGCGACCTACCCCCTCCGGGCTGCACTACTAGATCTACAGTAAGCTGCACGGTGTCCCTCCCTGTTACAGAAGAAACATCTGATTGCCACCTTAAACACCCCGCCAGAGGTTCTTGGTTTTGCTGAATTTAATTCTGAAACCTTCTCATTTTCTTCCTTCCCCTTACTCATATTCCTGAGACCTTGAGCTTCGAGAAACTGGTTTGCTTTCTCGGCAACCTCTTCTAATGAACACAAATTTCTTTCAGGAATACCCCTAGGTTTGGACTGCAGCATACAAGGAACTGCTCTGTCACCAGTTTGTCACGCACGCCTTCAAAACTCTTTT
>JAJIZL010024878.1:254702-284011 GCA_023969395.1 Amblyomma maculatum | reverse complement strand
GAAGCTATGCGTTTTCTCACTGTTCCCACAAGCACATAGCATGTACGGAGAATATGTAAAATGAGAACTCTGCTCAAGTTTGCCTTGTCCAGTTAAGTCTCATTGACATGCTGATTCACCATCTGAACAGTGAAGCAGGAGGCAGCGACCAAATGTAGCACCCAAATGAAGATCAATACTTGCGAATGTGCAACCCAGGAGATTAAATTCCCAACACGCAGTCTCTCTTGTTGCCTTCTGCGATCCTTCCTATCCGAACTTGTTTCGGGGACGTGGCGGACAAAGAAGCGCAGGTGCGTCAGAGTAGCCCTGCGGTAAGGGCTGTCCAGACCATCCTCCTCCTTTTGTGTGCGCTGCTTTCCTCAGTAGGCCATTGCTTTCGTGTGCAGTTCTCGCCTACTGCGTTCTTTTGCCCCCTTACTCCATTTCGTTCTTCACGCTTGTATCTCTTAAGCCTTTTTCCACAGTGTAGGGTAGCGAACCGGTTTCATTTTACGGTTAGCATGGACGCCTTTCTTCTCCTCCCTCTTTCAATGACTGAACTCATGCCCTATTTTATCGAATGACGTCCATGTGGCAACCTCCTTTGGGAAGGCTACATTTTGAAACATGAGTACGTGCAGAGAACCGTTTATAAGGTGGAGATTTTAAAACACATTTAAGCTTTTCGTCTAGAGTCCTTGCATGGTAAATATAATGAATAATGTTATGACAGCGGTTGACAGTGTCATGTAGGCTAACTTCATCGACCATACGGTGTATTTCTTAAACCTCATTTATTCGCTTCAACGAAGAGAATAAAATGCTTCATGACAGCCATTACCCAAAATATGCTGCATAGGTGCAGTGGGAAGGACATTGCGCAACCGTAAGAGTATGGATCCCTTGCACACATATAGCTTGGGATGATTATTATCACTGTGAAAAAAAAGCGAATTCTACTTCTAGCTTACGTCATTGTAAAACAGTTACATTACGGTGCTGCCTTCCCGGCAGGGAACTTAATGCGTAAGAAATATACTCGATATTTCCCTGATGTATTCCAATGATAAGGAAAACAGAGCTGTGGTTGGCCAAGGATCTGATGGGGAAAAAGACAAAGATATCTGGATATTTCCTACAGACGAGTTCTTAACATTCTTTAGCTTGTCACATAACTATAAAATCACAATCAATATGTTCATTAAATTTTCATCTGCAGATTAAAAAAATGTTTTCAAATATTCTACCAGTTGGACAGTCTCAATTAATCTTTGTGAACACAGAAAATTCTTCGAAACAAACTTTTGCCGCACATCGCAAGCATATATACTGCTTCCATCCATATACTCATAAAAAAAGGTGGTGTATTCAACACTTACCAAACAGATATTTAAAACACATCCCAAGGATTCCCTGTGGAAATATTAATGATCTCATACGTATGCATGCACCTCTCATAACATAAATGGTCTGTTGCACCCTAAGCAAACAAATGCAGCGAAAATAAGAAACTACCCTGGGACGTAGAGAAGGGATCCAAGAGCCACTCTTGGCGTTTACCAATGTGAAGTATTTTTAACGTGGAAATAATAAAAAGAAACAAGAAGAATAAACAAATTGAGCAGAAAAAACAGCGCTTCTCCGTATCCACCAGCTCATCCCGTCTTCCTTCGTACGTTATTATTTCCAGCTGCCGACCCCCGTGGGTGGGATCCGAACACATGAACTATGAATTTCGCTTGCAGTGCTCTACCAAGGAAGGTTCGTCAACGGCCCCTCAGTATTCTATATTTCGTCAGTATTTGTGCTGAGTGCAACGGATCTATGAGAGATACTATGAGAGATAGAACATACGATGATACAGCGAATGCTATGCAGTTTAAAGGGAAGGTAGGAGCTGTATGATAAACATCTTACGCTTAAATGCCTGCCTTATTCCCCCTAATTCAATGACTTCTTTACTTCTTAATTCATGACGTAAGTGTTTCGTACGCAGCCCCTGCAATCTCTAGGCATTTCTCTTCCCAACCACATGTAATCCCCATTGCACGAAAGCATATTTAATGCATATGTAAGAGCCTTGATCTTTAGTCAAATGAACGTGAACAGGGCCCGCAGGTGATAGCGAAATGCTCATATTTGACAGTGTCACATGCCACTATCACGAAGCACAATACCATGGCCGCAGCAGCGATCGCAAGTATGGCTTGAGGATTGCGCTAGCTAGCGATCTGATCATTCTTGAGTGTCCCATACCAATCTGAGAAAATAGCCTGGGTACAGAACTCAAGACGATACTGCAGGAAATGATGTTCCAATCAATGCTCGTGCCGTGTTTCGTTTAGAGAGAAAACGTCGAGAAGATATTCTTCTTGAAGAAGGCTTCGAGGGCTTTCAAATGTTATTTTCATAATTCGATTCACGTCGTGATTTTGTAAGCTCAGCTGATTGTACCTTCATTGTCAAATGGTATAAACAAAATAATAACCTGCTTACGTCTCTGGGAACAGTCTTATGAACTATATGCGCAAAACAGAAGAGGCACAGTTAAAATAGCAGCTTTTAGAATTTTGGTTTTACGCCGTTTGAAGGCACACAAGGTTGAGTTGAAGTTGCCTGAGTATTCATAGAAGGAGTCAATTCAGGTATCGAAACCTTTTCCAAAATCTTAATAGGGTGGTTATCAGGGACACTTCGTCACAAGCATCTACCTGAGCAAGATGCCTTGGCCATGTGGCTCCCCTGTAACATACTTTGTTGAACGAAGTATGTGACAGTGTGATTCGCCTTTATGATGAACTAAGGGGCGTTTTGAGACCATTACTTCGTTTACAGTAAATGTCCAACCGCTTCTGAATAGTGCTCTTTTCAGGCCTCCGAATAGTATTATTTTATGTTTAGCAAACAAGACAGGGGGTATTAGGTGGGCAAAAGAGAAGGTTCCGGAAATATTTTGTGAATACACAACTGTTTTATAATGGTGCTAACAAAATGTTTCAATCAACGGTAGATGTTTAACATATGCTGTTGGAGAGGTAAGCATTGGTTGTGTGCGACGCGAAATGATAACACATTTAAAGCGAAATGTTCGCAGTGGTTGTAAAAGCGGTTTCCGTGTAGTCATGTTTTCTCAAATAGCGAGGAGAATTCCAAAAGGTTCACTAAATTCGCAAAACTTAGCAGCAGATCACCAGAATCCTTCCACGAGGAGAAGCAACAAGTTTTGTGACACCTAAGGCGCCCTAAGAGCAATAAGGCGAAAGCCCGTAGGGCTAGCACTACTGTAGTTTTAATATGCCAGATCCGCGCCGATCACACAACGCTTCTTCCGTGCTGGATTCGAGTTGAGAAGTTCCACTAGGCGGTAATGGCGCGCACACTCGTTGTAGCGCTTGTTCTTCATAACTGGCGGCACAAGGAAATTGCCCCGCGCCTCGAGACCGGCTTGGAGGAGACGGTGGTTAATGCACTCGTCTTGTGATCAGAGGGATAAGAGTACGATTCCATCCAGAGGAATATTTATTATTGCGTATGCACTTCTTTCACGAGGCTTCTGGGAAAGAGAGCCATGGCTAGCCTCGACCGCCTAGTAAAGAGCAGAGACATATTACACTGCCAACCAAGATTCGTACAACTCATGCTATGGTCTTTCCAGTTGCTGACTGCCGAAGAATTGACGCGTTTGAATTGTGGGGCTGACGGAGCCTCTTGAGAGTTCCTTGGATGGCCAGAAGATCAAATCAGTCGATGTTGTCGACCATAAACCCTGACTGCTCATTGGAGGGTCAAATTATAAAGTTGAAGCTCAGCTATTTTGGTCATCTGGTGAGAAGAAAGGAGTCGCTGGAGAAAGATTTGATGTTGGGAAAGGTTGAGGGTCATCGTAGAAGGGGTAGGCAGCGAACGCGATGGTTAGATGGCATCCTCGAGGCGCTGCAGATGAAGTTATGTGATGTTAGGAAGATAGTGAGAGACCGGAAAGCGTGGCGTGAAATGGTCCATAGGGTCACGAAGAGTCGGACACGACTGAACGACTGAACTATACTGAACGGGGCATTCAGGATGTGCGAGGCACATACTGCATCTATCCTGCAAAAAAAAAAAAAAAAGAGAAAATAATATATTATTCCTTTGTCCACAGAAAGCGAGACAAGTACTGTACCTATCCATTCCAGTAAACTGGTTAATAATGAAAACATCAGTAGGGTATGTAAAAAATTAGTGTAAAGATAAGTATTAGCAAATACTAATAACAACTGATCCATTATAAACCTTAAAAAATGATACAACAAAAGCAAAGATAACAAGGAAATAAATAATATAATACAGAGAAAAATGGAAAGTAAAAATAAAACACTAAACAGTTATACTGTACCAATTACAATAATTTCGCGTTAGAACTAGTACTTTCGCATCCTCTCAATGCAGCTTCTGCTGTGACCGCTTAATTTTAGTGTGAATGCACTTTTTCTCGAGGTGTAGCCAGGCCTTCAGAACATGCGTGGCGTCAACTTGAGTATGACCTTGCCAAACCAAGCAGCAAGAGCTCACCCATAGTCAGTGCCAACTGGGTGGCGTAGCGCAGGCCAAAGATGCAGAACAAAGGGAGGGGGACGCATCTGGCATGACTATGGAATCTACACTGCAGAAATCCAATAGCCGGAGCGTTGCTGGTGCACACGGTGAATCCCGTTCACTTTCATTATTACTATCAAATAAACGCAGCGACATTATTATTGCTAATACTATCGCTGTCATTATCACTAACTACAGCGCCATTGTCATCGTTACTATTATCCTCAGTGTAGATAAGGATAATTAGGACGTGTGTTTCAAGATCTTGGGCGTGGCTTAATTTGTTGTTTGGAGTGCTCGCCTAGGAATCCGAGGGATGGAGGTCCGATTCCTGGAGACAGATTCTTGTTCTTACATGTTCATTAATGCGACCATTTCCTTAAAACATTTTCTTTCCCCTTAAAATATTTTCAGTACTATAATACAGCAGAAGCAATCAACCGCCTGCTGGCGAAAAGCAAGCAGGCGAAGGTTCTGCTATAAGTTTGTTTCCGAACAAAAGCTGCATTTTGTTCCGTTATAGCACATGAATAAAAAATTACGAGCCACTTTAGCGACTAACGTAGTGCAAGACGAAAGCCTGAGTGCCGCATTCTGCTACAAAACTGTCAATAATTAGTAATTAATTAGTTAAATAAATAATTAATCACTGTGCATTTTATTTACTTACCCACTTAGTCAATTAATTAGTCAATAAATGTTGATGAATGACTGAATTATTTGATTGGTCATTAATTGGTAATTCATAATTGATTGGCATATGAATATATAAAACACGCATTCGCGCATACTGTGGTGGTGCTCTGTGATTGGTCGAGACCTCTATGACGTCATCTCGCCTTTACCATTCAGAGCCGCCGCAAAACACATTCGTCCACAAAAGTACGTGCAATGAAAGGCTTTCTTATTAATATATATAGGAGATAAAATGCAGAATAAAGTCATTTTGAGGGCCCTTGCATCTGACTCACGAAACTGAGCGCCGCATGAGGAAAACGCTTCGAAGGCACGCTCACAAAGCTGTAGTTCCAAGAAAGAAGTCTGACTGCTGCGTGACATGATTTTTTTATGCTTTTCTTACGTAACAGGGCTTACTAGGCGCTTAGAAGCAACGCGGCGCCATTGCGTGCTTGCGCAAAGAGCAGGCACCTGCGGTGCAGCCATGCTAGGAAAAAAACAAGTAATGCTCTTCGCCCTACTCTTGGCCACAATATCATTAAGATAGCAGGTTTTGCTTGTTGAGTGAAGCAATATCGCGAGTATTTTATGACCTAGCGACTAGTGTGGAAAACATCCAGCTGCCCTGGTTAGTCTACGTTTCTGATAATGTGAGCAGTACAAATGAGATGTGGAGTGGGCGTACACAGCTACCATGGTAAAATGAATCACGAAGAAGATGACTGCAAAAACAAAACAAAGAGATATTGGGTTCTTTACTAGAGAATTGATAGAGAGCAAGGGCAGCTCATAATATCCTAGTTGAAATTAAGTAGAACTGACCATGAGAATCCAATGTAATGGTGGGAAGAGAGTACCGATGATCATTGTTCTTTTTAGGCAGAAAGAATAGATCGCAAAAAGCAAACGATGGCAAAGGATGTTAGAAAGTCAAGTCAGTCGATAAAATCGACAATTTAGTGCTCGTAAAGCGGCCGCCGGGTACGCAGGACAATTGAAGTAATCTGTCAGAAGCGTTACAACACATAGTGCAGGAAATTATGCCGACGAAGGCATTTCTTTATTTATTTATGCCTTAAAGACTACCTGTAATGTTACGGTTAACAGGTGGCTGAAATATAATTTTTTTCTGAAGAGCGCCTGTTAAAGAGTATTGGGAGCGTACATATTCACTTGCTTAGCTTTATTATACCCTGCATGATGTGCGTATGCATCCTAAACGCACATGCAGAACATATATCCACATCGTACTGGATAAGGCGGCACAAGTGAGAGTTTTTCGTAGCTTGGGTTGTTGTAATCGCTGGGCTATAATGAAGGAAATGCGATGGCACACATGTTCTCTCTGCATACACCATTCGATCTGCCTGGCGCGTGAGTGCATGTACAGATATTTCCGTTACGCAGTGGCTGAACACGGCTGCGATGGTAATCAAACTTCGGCTTAAAAAAATATTAATAGAAGAGCATGTAAAAGCAGTTGCAGCTCTTACCAAAATTTATTTTATTGTATTTCCACGTGTGCCTGCCCAAATATTTCTTTTTGCTATCTATTCAGTTTGAGAACACAGGTACGAACAGATACGTTTAAACACTCTCCATCATCCGGCGAGCACCATCTTAAAAGGCTTCTTGAATTTTTAAAACTGATTTCAGTGTAACGTGCATTCAAAAGCCCTTCTGCGCCCTACTTTCTAATTTAGTTTGTTGAATAACATTACGTACATCGAAGTACAACAAAACATAACCTAGGTTACACACTGCTGTTTGTTTCTACCTTGAATCAGTCAGCAGTCCTCATAAATGGAGACTGCATAGAGGCCTAGGCTTGGAGAACATTGTTGAATGTCCCAAGCGCGGTTCATCGCCTAATGTGCAACCGGAGCTAAACGAGAAAGCTTTCTGAGACCTTTGTAATTTGTACTAGCTGCGCTTCTGCCTCTACGTATGGGACCATGTGTGTTAGTCAATACAACTTTGTTATTAAGGAAGAAGCCTTTCTTGGATATAGTGGCGTCTGCAGAAACTTGTCCAACGGGAGATCTCTGTAGCCAATGCAAAAGTAGCCACATAACAAGCCAACTTTGCTGAATTTGGATAAGTATCTAAACATTGGATAATGAAAAGCTAAAAGTCACAATACATTTCGTAACGACTGCAAATGAATAAACAAGTTGAAAATCCATCCGGTAGCCACATACCAACCCAACATCAACTAAATTAGCTAAAGTATCTCTGAACATTATGAAATAAATAGCTAAACTCCATACAAAAATAAAAAAATAATAAAAAGTGCCTCAGTGCACATAACAAGTCTGAAGTGAAGACAATGGTTTTATATGTTTAAAAATATATATACTTCCTAAACAGTAGTTTGTTTTCTAAACACTGATACCTAATATATCCATTAGAAGATTTCCAGGGGATATTTCCACTTATGTTGCCTTACAATATTTCGGTTTGTTTCTTTTCTGCCTCGGGTTATAAATTCAACCGTGTGATGCCTAAATGCGCATTTTAATAAGTTTATTTTGTTCTAAAGGAATCCTAATGGCGATATTTGTTCACTAGAATGGTTTGAGCCACTTTTGTTTAGCGTCTGCTTTGGTTGAGGCACTTCATACTATTTTAAGTTTTAAAAGAAATAACCAATAATTCCGTCCAGCTTATGTTGCCAGGCCTTCTCAAGAATTAAATATGACTTAAACTTTTTTAGATTTGCGTGTTAAAGAAACAGTCTTGGTGGCGTTCTTTTATTTATACCACACATTTCAGCAATAATGATTCGTTAAGCTCAATAATGGCGATGCATGTACAGGAGGAGGAGGAGGTAAACTTTATTAAAGAAGAGGTCGTAGGCGCGGGGTGGGTTGGCGTTCCCGTCCCCGCGGTGGGCTCCTCTTCTAGGCCGGACGCCAGGTGGCCGACCGACGATGTCGTTCGGCGACCTCTTCGGCTCGCTCCGTGACTCGGAGTTGAACCTCCGGGTCGGAGCTGAGCAGCGCGGCCCCCCACTGAGATTGGGTAGAGAGCTGCAGACTCTGTGATGGCTTGTCTTGATTACATGAGTATAGGATGTGTGGTGTGTCTGCCTTTTGATGTCCACAGAGAGAACAGACAGGGCTGAACTGCTCTGGGAACCATATGGAGTACATGTACGGATTAAAGAAAGTGTCTGTTTGAAGCTGGCGCCAGGTGACTTGTTGTGTTTTACTTAGAGATCGATGTGGTTCTGGGAAGATTTGTCTTTCTTTCTTGAAGTGGGTAGTAATTTCTTTGTAGGTTGTCATCCGCTCCCTAGCCGACCTGAGCTCAGGGCAGCGCACCTCCCGGTTAACTACGAATCCTCGGGCAAATTGGTGCGCTGCCTCGTTCCCAGGATGGTCCGAATGGGCAGGGACCCAGATCAATGTGATAAGGCGGGTATGGGAGATTTTTAGTAAGATTTTGATGGCTGCGGAGTGGGCCCTTCCTTTTGCAAAATTTCGAATTGCGGTTTTAGAGTCGCTAAGGATGTATTTGGCAGTGGTGGAGGTAATGGCTAAAGCTATGGCAGCCTCTTCGGCCTCCTCCGGAAATTTTGTTTTATTGATTGTCGCCGATGCGAGGGGAGAACCTCGATGATCGACAACTGCCAGGGAAAAGGCATTTCTGTCCGCATGTTCTGCCACGTCCACGTGCGCCGTGTCTTTCTGTACTGAAAATCTTTCGTGTAATTTTTGCGCTCTAGCCCTTCTTCTGTCCGTATCATATTCTGGTTGCATGTTTTTAGGCAGAGGACGGACTATTAATTGCTCGTGCACGTGTCTTGCGATCGGCAAAGTGTGGGCCCGGGTCCCTTCATATTGTATTCCTGCTTTTTTTAGGATGAAACGTCCCGTTTCAGTACTTGACAGTCGTTCGTACTGTGCGGTGAGGTGTGCTTCCACCATTTCCGCTAAGGTGTTATGAATTCCTAACTTTAGTAGTCTTTCATTTGGGGTATGACGAGGAAGGTTTAGCGCAATTTTATAGGACTGCCTAATTAGTGAATCCAGGTCGTCTCTTTCTCTAACTGTGAGGGTGACGTATGGGGTAGAGTAGATAACTCTGCTAAGAACGAAGGCTTCTACTAGTTTCCTGGTCTCAGCTTCTTTAACTCCTCCACGCCTATTCACGATTCGTCTGAGGAGGAGGGAAATTTGGTTGACGGTGTTTTTCAGTTTCTTAATTAGTGTGTCGTTTTTTTGGTTTGACTGTATGAGCATTCCCGAGATTCTTAGTGTTTCCACTTCTTGGATGGCTGCACCTTCCGCGTAGATTTTTATCGCAGGCGCTTTATTCTTTCTTTGACGCTTTGGGTGTAGAATGAGTAACTCAGATTTCTGGGGGGAACACGCGAGTCCCGCGGCTTGCGCCTCCTCTACGACTACGTCTACCGCTTGTTGTAGCGTATCTTGTATCGTGCCAATACTCCCCTTGGTGGTCCAAAGGGTGATATCGTCCGCGTACAAAGAGTGTTCTAGGTCTGGGATTCTTGCGAGTTCGTGTGCCATTTTGATTAGGGTTATGTTGAATAAAAAGGGGGAGAGGACCGATCCTTGCGGAGTTCCTCTATCTCCTAAAGTGAAGGTGTCGGATTTGATAGTGCCAATTTGAATTTTAGCCGTCCTATCGGAGAGAAAGTCTTTGATGTAGTTAAACGTTCTTGCGCCTACATTCAGCAGTGAAAGAGATTCTAGGATAGCTTTGTGTTTAACGTTATCAAAGGCTTTGGTTAAATCTAGGGCTAGGATTGCCCTGGTACTCCTTTCTTGCTCATGAGATAGGACTTCGTTTGCTAGTCTTAGCATCGTATCCTGTGTTGATAAATGTGGTCTAAAGCCGATCATAGTGCTTGGATATAAATTCTCTTTTTGCATGTGGGACTGGAGTCTGTCTAGTATGACGTGCTCTATCAGTTTTCCTATGCAAGAAGTAAGCGAAATAGGTCTGAGGCTTTCGAGCGCGAGCTTTTTGCCAGGTTTTGGGATGAATTTAACGATGCCATGTTTCCAAGACGCTGGGAGTTTTCCCTCCCTCCAACACTCGTTCGCAAAGTCCGCGAGGGCTGTGATAGAAGCGTCGTCTAGATTTCTGAGTGTCTTATTGTTAATGCCGTCCTCTCCTGGGGCGGATGTTGTACGTACCTTAAAGAGGGCTGCTCTTATTTCCGCCATTGTTATGTCAGCATCCAGGATGGAGTTAGGCTCTCCTTTATAATTGGGCAGGGACTTCGTCTCACGGGTTGTGCAGAAGTATTTCTGCTGTAGCGTGTTTATAATATCTTGATCCGTGCCTGGGTCTATGTTTAAAATTTTGGTGATTTCCTTTTGAGTGGTAGCTTTGTTGGATTCCGGATCAAGAAGATGCCGCAGAAGATTCCACGCCTGCCTCGTGCCTAGATTGCCATTCACATTTTCACAAATATGGCTCCACTGCTGTCTCGCTAGTTCTGCGGTGTGGTGTTGAATTTCTTTCGTGAGTGTGACGATCCTGTTTCTAAGCTTTTTTGTTATATTTTGCTTAAGCCATCTTTTTTCTAGGCTCTGCCTTGCCTCCCACATGTGCGTAAGTCGGCTGTCAACCGTATTTACGCCTAAGTCATGTACTAGTTCCTTAGTGGCCTTTCCCACATCCGATAGGAGGGTCTGTGTCCAGTGTTCTAAGTCTATGATTGGTTCATTGTTTTGGTCGCGGATAGTCCTAAGTTTGTCCCAGTCGGTGATTTTGCTTTTTTTTGGTTGGGGTTTGAGATTGGCAATGGTGATTTTAGACATTATGATATAATGGTCACTTCCCAGATTTTGTCTGGTGTTGCTCCAGCTTAAGTCTGGGAGATTTTTGCCTATCGTTAGGTCCGGGCACGTGTCCCTGGTCACGCTGTTTCCTATCCTAGTAGGTTGCATGGGGTCCGTGTATTGGGTGAGCCCTCTTTGCTGGATAAAATCCATTAGGGCCGTTCCTTTCCTGGACATGGTTGCGTGTCCCCATTGCACGTGTTGAGCGTTGAAGTCGCCCACAATTAGGGTTGGGTTTTGGCCTGCGATTTGGAGGGTTTTGAGTATAGCGGCTTTCGCTGGTCCAGCCGGTGCCCTGGGGTGGCTGTATGCGTTTAGTACGAACAGAGAAGAGGAGTTTCTTCTGCTAGGCAGAATTTCAAATAATATACAATCGAGCTCTACGTTTTCAATCTCGTGGTTAACCACGGTAAGATTTCTATGTACCAACGTAGTGGTTAAAGGCTTTTCGTTGATGTGACATGGCAGAACCGCCCGGTACCCTGGCAGTTTTAGTCGAGACATTCTGGGTTCTTGAATCGCTATAACGTCAAGTTTTTCGGATTGCGATTGAATGTGTAACTGCAGATCTGTTTTTTTGTTGCGCATAGACCTGCAGTTCCACTGCCAAATTGTTACGGTTTTAGGATTGGCCATTTTGCTGGGATAGATCGATTGGCGCCCCTTGAGCTAAAGGGGGAAGCTGGTGTAAAATTTCCTGTAAAACGGTGTCAATTACTCCGAATTTGTGATTTACATCCTGTATGTGTTGTTCGAGTCTTTGTGTTAAATTATCAAATCTTTGGGTTAGACTATCGAGTTTCTGGCTGTGCTCCTCCACTTTTTGTTCGAGTTTTGGGACTCTATCCTCCACTGAGGTATTTCTTACGTCAGCTGCTACTGCTCGTTTTTTGCGAGGTGTTTCTTCCTTGCTAACTACGCTTACTGGGGTTTCGACTGAGGCGGTCACAGTAGTTTCCATTTCTGTGACTTCCGGCAATGGGAGTGGTTTCGGAGGTGGGTCCTTAGATATGGCGGGTGCTTTTAGTTTACTATTTTCCTCCTCCAAGTGTTTGATTCTATCCGTGAGAATTTGAATGTGATGGAGTGCCTGATCTAGTTTAGACTGTAATGTCTGCAGCTCCATCCCCTTCCCATGAGAGGCCACTCCTGCCCAGCTCACCTGTTTCGGCCCGGGGCTCTGAGTCCGGCTGCTAGTGCTGGCGCCTCCTCCATTGCTGCTGCTTCCGTTTCGTCCGCCGCTGCTGCTCCGTCCGCTACGGCTGCTGCTGCGTCCGCTGTCCAAGGACGGGAAGGAGCTCGAGCGGTCCTTCCTTTCGGTAGATGTTGGGTCGTCACATGTCCGTGATTTGGGTCTTGATTGGTGCTCCGACATTTTCTTTTGGTGTCGTTGAAATCGCTTCTTGCAGCTGTTATCGCCTGTGCGGTGCCCTCCTCCGCAGATAATGCAGACCGGGTCGCAGACTTCTTCTTTCAGGTGTTGGTTTCCGCAGTACGGGCACCGTTGTTGTGGTGGCTCCGGACATACGTCTCTTCTGTGACCGACTCTTCTGCAGTTTGTGCACGCCTCTACTTTAGGAATGAAGGGGTAAACTGGGTACAGGACTCCGAAGTAGACGATGCTATCTGGGAGTTCGTCCGCGTCGAAGTGAAGCAGGAGGGACTTTGATGTTCTTCCCATGGTGCGTGCTTGAACGATGTCCGGGTTTCTTTTTCGGAATTCGGTCATCATTTCTTGGTGCGTTTCGCCATCGTAAGCCCTATAGATAATGCCTTGCAGGGCCCTGTCCGGAGGGGCGATGTACGACGTCATAACAATGTATTTGCCTTCTATTTGGATTTGCTTGACTACGACGTAGCGTAGTGCGTTTGCCTGCACCGGCGTCGATATGGTGATCACATTTTTTGCAGAGTTGGTTCTAGATTGGTCGTTTTCGGCCGCGGACGCGGTGACGCCGCTCGCTGTTGCGATCGCTTGTCTGATAGATTTCTCGGTGTAGCGCGTGATGTCTACGCCACCCGTTGGTCTGTAGATGATTTTATAGTCCTTCTCCGGGAGTCGGGGTAGCGGTTTCTTCGGATGTAGCGGAGGGAGAGGTTTCGCCTTCGGTTTCTCGGACTGCTCATTTTTCTTCTGAGGTGTTAATGACTCAGCTTTGGGGTTCTTGGTACGGTAAGAAACAATTGTCTTCCAGTCTGGCGTTTCGAATTCGGCTGGAGAAGCGTTCGTCCCAACTGCGGCGTATTCCATGACTGCCGCCGTGGCGTTCGCGCCGCACTAGGCCTGGCGTTCGGGTAAGCAAGGGTGCCGGAGCGACGCTGGATTTAGACAGTCGGAGCTCGGTCTCCCGAGCTCCGATTTGCGTAAAAAAGGTCTTGAAATGTGCCTTGTACACTCACGGTTCTTGTCCGTGTGTCGCAGTCGACGTATCCGGGTGTTGTCCCTTGTAGCAGGTGCTCGAAACGCGGAGCCCACACGAAGCACATGCGCCTCCGTTGGCCCCCTAGCGGAGAATCCTGATAAAGTGGTCGATGCATGTACAGGAATATATTGCCGCGAATCATTCAAATGTTTATTTGTTTTGTTTTTTTCGACAACCGCAGGCATGCAGTCTTACCTTTATGAATCTAGCGCGCGAGTAACGTCTGTATTCTTTCTTTGTTCATGTTAGTTGTCGCGAGACCTGGCTATATCATTTCCTTTGTTTCGGAAGATAATTCGAGATGTATCTCGAACGATTCTAGCCACGAACTTGTATTGCTAGAATGTTTCTGGTTATTGTAGTCACTGTCCGGAGTTCTATCTGGATGTTCTATCTTCCACACTACACGACGGAGTGGACATCGAACACCGAGACAAACACGTAATGTAAAGACACGAACAAGTGGCCTTGAAGCGGCTATCGACGGTGAAACGGTTACTATTCTGTCATCAGCGGATCGTTTTCCGCTCAGCTAAAGAAAGTGACGACCACTTGGGATGGCACACTAATCCGCACCGCTAGTGATAATCTGATCACTCCGTCGTTGTGATGCACCTCAAGAGTGACAGTAAATGATAGCACTTATTCTGCATGGCTCATGGTCTTACAGAACTGCTCGCAAGAAGAGATTTTGGGCATGGATTTTCCCAGCGAACGTAAAGCGATCATTGAACTTCGTTCAAAGCTCCTCAAGCTTTTGACGGACAATGAAATGCTTACTACAACTTCGACGCAATATGTCGCTCAAAACGTCCTCGACGGCGAATTTACCATCTCGCCCCAATCCTGCGTAGTAGTTTGTGTGGGTAGCGCAGACATCGATACCGCACAAGACATCTTAGAAGAAAACACCCAGTTGCTCTTGGAGCGAGGTCTCGGCATCGGAAGCGGCATCACCAGTTTGGGGACAGGACAAGCTCGGGTGCTGGCAACGAACTTTGCAGAAGAATACCAGCATCGCATTAAGGGTACAGCGATCGCTTTTCTCGATGAATTGGCCGACATCCGAGAAGCCGTTGCCCTCTCCAACCAGTCTGCAGACAATCCACCACTCGCTATCGGCTCACGTTCGACGTATATTCAGCACTATCTCTGAGAAGACAAAGCCAGATTCACGGTCTTAAAAGCTACAGCGAGTGCTTTTCGTCAGCGTCGAAGGTACGACAAACTCCGTTGGCAAAGCACTGCATTATCACGGGCGAACATGCCCGACCTCTGCGCCAAAGCCCCTACCGCGTATCGCAGCGAGAACGCAAAGCTATGCTCGAGCAAGTCGATGAAATGCTTCGTGACAACGTCATGCAGCCATCAAAGAGCCCTTGGGCAGCACCAGTCGTTGTGGTGAAGAAAAAGTACGGGACACAACGTTTCTGCGTCGATTATCGCGGCTTGAACAGAATGACGAAGCATGATGTTCACCATCTTCCTCGCATCGACGACACACTGGACCGGCTCTGCGGCGCAAGGTACTTCTCCTCGATGAACTTCAATAGCTTCTACTGGCGAATTGAGAGAGAAGACCGCGTTCATCACACCAGACGGCCTCTTTGAGTTCAAGGTAGTGCCATTCGGCCTCTATCCCGTACCCATGACGTTCCAAATGGATACCGTACTTGCTGGTTTGAAGTGGCATCTTTTGTGGTGTACATAGACGACGTCGTTGTCTTCTCTTCGACCACTGAAGATCACTTTCAAAGGCTTCGCACAGTGCTCGACGCAATCAGTCATCAAGGCTAACACTGAAAGGAGAGAAGTGCAACTTCGCTTGTGAGGAGCTGTTGTTTCTGGGCCACATCATAACTAAGGACGGTGCTCGTCTAGACCCGAACAAAGGATATGCGATCGCGCAGTTTCTCCACCCAGGTGATATGAAAGCTATGCGCCGATTCTTCGAACTGTGGGCGTATTACCGCACATTTGTAAATAACTTTGGTACCTCGCAGAACCTTTGACGCTGTTTACAAACGCAGACGTGCCGTTTGATTGGAAAGAACCGCAAGCAGATGAAGTCGAAGAACTTAAGCGCCGCTTACAGTCCCCACCTGTCCTTGGACATTTTGATAAAAATGCGAGGACTGAAATTTATACCGACCCAAGCAGCGTGCGCCTAGGCGCTGTCCTCGTTCAGTGGAATGCCGGATTAGCAAAGGTTATTGCTTACGCTAGCAGGTACTTTTCCAAAGCCGAAACCAAGTTCTAGACGACTGAGAAAGAATGCCTAGCGATCATCTATCCCATGTCGAAGTTCCGTCCGTACTTATACGGTCGGCCATTCAAGGTAGTAAGCGATCATCATGCGCTTTGCTGGCTCGGCAATTTGAAAAACTTTTCCGGTCGTCTTGCACGATGGAACCTAAGCCTCCAAGAATTTGACATCACAGTGGTCTACAAGTCCGGTCGCAAGCATTTTCCGTCCAAGGCCCCTGTGGACGCGCCCTCAAAAGACGACGACAACACCTTCTTGTGACCGATAAGCACCAGCAGTTTGTCTCAACACCAGCGCTCGGCCCCTGAGTTGAAAGATCTAGCGGACTACTTAGAAGGAAAGATCCCTTCCCCTCCTAATATGTTCAGACCTCAGTTGTCGTTCTTCGCGCTGCAGAACGATGTCCTAGTAAAGAAATTCGCACCCAACAAGACCACATAAATCCTTGTGTGCCGAAGGAACTACAAAAGTAAAATTTGCAGGCTCTAAACTATCAGAGGACAACAGGCCACCTCGGGATAGCGGGCACGTTTCATCGGGTCCTAGAAATGTATTACTGGCCGCGATTACCTGTTGACGTTGCCTATTATGTGAAAACGTGCAAGACGCCGCCAATCAGACCAGCTGGGCTGCCAAATCCCATACCGCCCCCGACCAAACAGTTTCAACAAATTGGGATGAATCTACTCGGCGGGTAACAAATCTGCGAGTAACAAATCGGTCATCATGGCCACCGATTACTTTTCCCGATACGCTAAAGCAAAAGCACAGCCTAATAGTACCACAAAACCCGGAACGCCATCTTGCCATACGTGGTCTCCGAGTATAACACGGTAATTCAGGAGACGACCCATCTCATACCGCCCCCGACCAAACAGTTTCAACAAATTGGCATGAATCTACTCGGCCCATTTTCGATTTTATCTGCGGGTAACAAATGGGTCATCATGGCCACCGATTACGTTTCCCGATACGCTAAAGCAAAGGCACTGCCTAATAGTACCACAAAACCCGGGACGCCATCTTGCCATACGTGGTCTTCGCGTATAACACGGTAATTCAGGAGACGACCAGCGCGACCCCGTTCTAGCTTTTGTATGCAGAGATCCAATGACCACTCAAGATGCAATGCTGCCACACGTAACAGGCGAGGAGAACCTGTGCGTCGCGGTCTATCTTCAGCGTGCAGAGTAAGATCGATGACTTGCTCGGCAACGCCGCCACACAAAGTACAAGCCTGGAGACAAAGTCTGGGTATGGACGCCAATTCGCCATCGCGCATTGAGTGCAAAGTTGTTGCGTCGATACTTTGCGCCGTAAAAATCCTTCGCTGCGTCAGAAAACTCGACTATGAAATCCTTCCCGACGGTACGACAGAATCACATCAGCGACGCACACGCCGAGAAATAGTACAAGTTGTTTGTCTGAAGCCATATTATACGGGTTATAGAATCCGTGGTGTTTACACTTTGTAATGTTTACGTTTAGGCTGCTTTGTTTATTTTGTAAAATCGAGGCGATGTTCTTTAAGGGAGGAGTAATGGCGCTAACAATTCAAATATCTATTTGTTCTTTTTCGACAGCGGCAGGCATATGTTCTTATTATTGTGAATCTAGTGCGAGAATAACTTCTGTAATTTTTGTTTGTTCATGATTGTTTTCGCGAGGCGCGGGTTTTTCATTTGCTTTGTTGCGGCAGACGATTCGAGATGTATATTGAAGGATTCCAGCCACGCGCTTTTGTTTCTACAAAGTTCCTCGTTATGCTAATCACTTGCCGCGGTTTTATCTGGATGTTTTTAGGCCGCTTTTAAATTGAGTGCAGACCAGAGAAACTGCCATTCATTGTTCGACGACCGACGAGCACAATTGCTGTTATCGCCATGACCAGTTGCTTAGCTAATTTGCGGGCGCAAGTCAGCCCACTAATGAGCTCATTCCAGTGCTATTATGTCTGTCTCCTCTTTTGATGCCCACGATCCTGTCACCATTACGTGACAAAAATAACTAAATGGCTATTTTGCGGGCACAACATAAGGAGACGTATGAGATTGTTTTTATATTTATCGATGGGGAATATTATTAATGCAATACTGACACTAATTGATTAGCAAGTAGAGTAAAAGGAACAACAACATACCGCCGTTAGGATACGAACTCACAGCCTCCGAACTCACGAGCTTCGTCCTCGCATCTGGATAACCACCATCATTTTATGCTGACCAGCTCGAGGGTGTGGAAGTCTAGAGGACAGTTTGGCCATCGGACTATGTTCAATTAATGGGACGATGAGAGAAAGCCGACTCGGCGAAGACGCAGTTTGAGAACCGCAATATGTCCTACACGAACTGCACAGCCTTTCGCCATGATTTTCTGCCAACCTTTAGATCGATGGCGCGAAAAGAAAACTCAGAGATTGGCATTCGTTCCTGATCTCAGCAGTCAAACTATGGCGTGAAGGTGTTTGTAGAGGACATGACATTACTTTCAATCGGGTCAACCCTGGCTTTGCGATCCACCAAGAATCGTTTCCGTTTTCTCCAAAGAAGCTGCAAGTAGTAGGCGAATATGTCTACTTAGGACAAGTAGTTACCCCAGATCCGGACGATGAAAGGGAAATAACAAGGAGAATAAGACTGGGATGGAGCGCACTTGGCAAGCACTCGCAGATTATTACTAGCAGCTTACCGGTATCGCTCAAGAGGAAAGTATACAACAGCTGCATCTTACCTGTCCTCACCTATAAGGCTGAAACGTGGAGGCTAACAAAAAGGATTCTAGTTAAGGTGAGGACAACGCAGAGGGCTATGGAAAGAAAAATGGTAGGGATAACGTTAAGAGATAGGAAACGTGCAGAGTGGGTCATAGAAATAACTCAAGTCAGTGACATTCTAGTGGAAATCAAAAAGAAGAAATGGGCATGGGCAGGACATGCAGTGCGAAGAAAGGATAACCGATGGTCGCATAGGGTAACAAACTGGATTCCAAAGGAAGAAAAGCGTAGCAGGGGAGACAGAGAGTTAGGTGGGCGGATGAGGTTAAGTTCGCAGGGGTCAAGTGGATGCACCTAGCACAGAACCGGGTTAATTGGATGAATATGGGAGAGACCTTCGCCCTACAGTGGGTGTAATCAGCCTGAGGATGATGATGATGATGATGTCATTGAGTGATATGGTCGGAATATTTTCTCGGTATATTGGCTACATAGTAAATCCAGATAAGTTCATTGGAAGACCTATATCCCAATTATCTCTAAACAACCTACCCTGCTCTTGCTTTGAATTTCGTTTTATTCTATCTATCCAAAACAACTGCAGGACCTTTGTAACACCATCTGCTCAGATGGCTCTCAGCCTTCTTCTGCTTCAGTTGCCTTTCGTGAAACTCAATACATACCTGAAATATAAAAGTTTTATATGTACCATGCCATCGTAATGAATCCTTTTGCTTCCAAAAAACCAGAACATAATTTTCGCATACGTTCCTTTATCCACTTTTCTATCTCCCGATAGTCTACTGAACACACTCTGAAATTTGCCTTTACTTTCCGGCCTTTCAATCTGTATTTGTTAAGGATATATACTAACCGTCTTTGCCAAGAATAACTAGGTTGAATTTATTAGTCATACAGTTAGGCACTTGTGATTCCCATCAAGCTACAAATCTTTCTTACCAAATGAGAGCCCCTCCCTCCACTCTCCAGATCTTTCGATTTTCAGGGAAGCATTGCGAGCTGCACTATACATGTGAGAAGGAAAGCACGCACCCTAGTAACTTTTGCAAAGATGGTATTTTCAAGGATCCTAGCCTCCATCGCAGTTTCTATGATAATATTACAGCGCTTATTCTCTACATATTACACATGGAAGTAACTAATATTATACGAACAGGGGTGGATATACGCAAAACAAATGCATCTTTCTTTTCAAGGTATAATTGCATCGAAAAGAAAACAACGTTTTTTCATGCTAACTACCTCTGACCAGGCGGCCTTTTTATGCAGATTTAGTTATTTATGCGAACTGGTGCGAAACGAATATTTCTTACAGCATAAATGTGGCGATATGGTCTTAATCGGCAGTTCTTTTATCCATACTAGGACTTCAATATCTTTTCGTGATGCCCGAAGAACCCCTGCAGCCTAACTGTGGTGGCGAGTGCAGAAATGGTACAGTTTTTATATAATTTCGAGCTGGATCATTGCTCTTGTTAGACGAAGAAATCAGCCTACAGCTTACTTAACTGACATATCTCAGTAACTGAATTTCGCTTGAATGAAAGATAGCAATAAATTTGATGACGTTTCCTCACAATTGCACTACCTCTTCGTGCCCAATAATAACTATAACCCGGTAACAGATTCCTTCTGCACTCAAATTCTAATTTATAGCTCTTCCCGCTTCATATAGCTATACTTATGCGGAATCACTAGCGTTGTGTGATAGCCCACATGCCCCTCAATATTCGCATGCTCTGTAAAATGGGCTGGTTTGGGTCGAATGTAACCTGAAACTCGGAAACGTTTTGAACTTTTATATATTTGAATAAGCTTCAAGTGATAAAACTGGTTTAATACCAATTAACATACTAGCGGCATAAATCATTCCTAAATTGAGAACAATTTAATTACAAGACAGACAACCAGGCCAACTGAGCACTCAGGCAGCAGCTGGGTTTCCTTACGTGCCCTAGTGAGAAGGTTGTTTACGAAAATGCAGTTCCGTGCTTCCGAACATAGCAGAGGCAAGTGAACATTGTTTGCTCTTGGATATACTTTCATGCACCTAAGCTCTTCATTGTTTATTGTCTTCCAGAAATTCTCAGAAAGAAAGTGTTCAGCATGACTGCACGCTTGTCGAGGGCAAATAGCGTCAGGTGTTAGATGACACAATAAACCGAGTTTTATCATGCATGAAAGAGTGCGACAAAGTGCTTGGATCTTATGTTTCGCGTCATTTATGCATGCTTTCCAACAGACGGTTGGAAAGTATGCATAAGATGCATGCTTAATTTCTGTCGGTTAATTTCGGTTTCTGTGGGTTAATTTCGGTTTTCTGTCGGTACATTAAAGGTGAGCTGTAAAACATGAAATACAGAGTAGATATGAGTCATAAAAATTTCCCATGCCAATGCCAGCAGGTCAGAACATATTTATATTAATTGAAAGCTTCCCTGGTTTTTTCTATTCCTTGAAATTATTAAGCTAATATGCTTGCCGCGTTTCAGCTGTGGCAAGCGACGACGACACGGAATCACAAGTTACCACCAGTCAAGGTGAGAAGGGGGCTGTGAAGAGAAATAGTTGCCTCCTGCCAAATTTAAAAGGTTGCAAATGAATTCAATGAGATTGAATTATCAGCCATTCAAATGATTTCTGCTTATACAATGAACGTGAAAAATTGAAGGCAAAATAAAGAGGGAGAGGAAAGCGTCAGACGAAAGGGAAGTTAAAAGATTGCTTATAGGGTTCGGAGGTTGTATACAAAGTTATGGGAAGCGCCACCAGAAATTGGTAACGCTAGGTGTATTGGTTTAACACATTAATCAAAGAATAATTTCACAGTTTTTCGCGGGTCGTATAGCCTTGCATTCAGCCGGAAAATAACCCTTAAGATGTGCAATATTCAACTCTAGTCATAACCTAGTCATAACCTTGTACGTTACCCTGTTAAGGAGGCTCTTTATTGTGACCAGCACTGTCCGGCTGCGAATTGAGGTGGACATAAACCAGCAGTTTTGAACAACCATCACGTTGTCACTTTCGCTGGTGGTAAATAAATTCGTTGAATAAACTGGATTTAGAAATAGTCGGCAGGGGACAAGGCCTAGAGTGGGAAGTTACAACTCTCTACTTTTGTCAAAGTTGCTTGAGAGGTTAGCTGACCATGCATGAATGTGCAACCTTTAGCGACCTGTTGTTAATTGCGTCGTAAAATGGAAGCCGAAGATAATAGGGCGAGAGTAAGATTGCCGAACATGAAGATGATTCCAAGGCATAACGCAGCGATGTATGCCTGAACACAAAGTGCTCTCGCCGATCGAGCCGCTGAGCTCTTAGCCAAGCTATAATTTTATTCATCTTGTTTTGTTTTTCGTTAGATATCGGCATTTATATTCGAACACGAATATTTACCCAACAATCTTGAATGTACTGCGAATGTTATCAACCCCATCTTTTTGGGCCGAATAAGATCTGCAGTTGAATAAGTGCCAGTACTCATGCGCACGAAAGTGCGGTGGTACTAACTACAATAGACACTGATGGGTACTATTTTCGTTTGGAGGGAGACAGAACGCGAAACACATCACTGACTAACGAGACTGAACAATGTTTCAAACCGATTCCTATGTCTCACAACAGACCCAATGGGAAACTTGTGCGAGAAGTAATGTCCACCAATATTCTTACGTGCCCAAATTATCAAGCATGGAGGACTGGATGCCATTGCTTTGAGTTCATTATTTGCCCTACACTTTTCAAATTTTTTTTATAGAAGTGGTTCCTCTGTTAGTGCGGTAGGCCCTTACGTTTTATCAATGCGCCTTGCAGAGTGTACGTGGAACGAGATTTTTTCTCCTGGTTGTACCGACCCTAGATAGACAAAGCAAATTGTATGCAGCTCTTCAACCGAAGACTTCTTTGGGCAAATACTATCATTCATGCGAAAAAGCACCAAACTGCCTTTTGCTGTGAAATACTCTTATAATAATACCGAATGACCGAATTCTACCTGCAGTGCCCCTCAACAGCACTGGACACATTTCTTTGCACTGCTGTTGGTGTTGTATTCCAAAATAACGAACCATGTCTGCTAATTATGCGATAACTTTTTTAAATAATATTCTATAAATAATATTGTTTCCCTTCGTATGATGGGACCAAAACATGTAGTACGTTTTCAGTGGACACTACTATTGATTGGAGCACGGCAATAACAACACCCACGCGAATCGCAGTGTCACAGTATTAAGGCACATATTGCAGCCCCCATTTGCAAAGAATGTTTGTTCGGATTTGATATACTGTGAAGAAGCCAGGAATGGCGTAGCTTGGCGCGACCCAAGAAACAAAAGTGGCTAGTATAATAAAAATTTAGGCATCATCAGCACGCTGCATTTCTGCTGCTCAGGGATGTCATAGCTACCGGCCTCTTTACGTTGGCAACAGTGGCAACGGAGGCACGTGCACAGGAATGCTCTGCAAGCACCACTCACCAGCTGTATCCCCTATGAAAGCCTTTACAGCAGTTGATGATGACAGAAAATTGTACAACAGGAATTAGTGCATGGACCACTTCACTTATGAGATAGACATTGATTTATAGATTCACCATCGTCTTCAATTTGATACTTTCCTTAACCACATAAAAGCAACCAGTAGAGCTATTCGTTTTTTGTCATGAAAGTTTTCAGAATCAGAATTGTTGAATGAAACTGCATGTCTTGTAGAGCTTACCCGCCGTCCGCGTATTCAGCACATACTGAGAGATGACAAACAAAGGGCAATCTTTCTTTTTATATTCAGTACTCTCCTGACTAAGGTTTGTACGATCACATGAAAAGTCAATTTTAAATCATACAATAGATGTGGCGCGCTTTAATTAGGTATATAAATATTTTTTATTCTTCCAGCCACCATACGAAACGCATGGTTTTATTATGAAGACAAGAAATTAACAGACCACGATAAAAATGTTGTGCGGCATCTGGTATCAGCAAAGAATACCATCTTGCTCTTCAAAAATTTCCACTCAGTCAGATATCATAGTTGCTAATGGGGTAATTCTCATTTTATTACTGAAAACTTATAAATTAGCATATGAATATTTTCTACAGTAATAAATCGAGAGTACTACTACATTTGCCGGCAAAATTACGACATCCAATGGCGATCATTTATTTCATAAATACCTGCGATATAGGATGGACGTAAAATAACTTCAATGCTCCGTCAAGCCACAAGCCATAAATGTTCAAGCTGTTTTTGTGACAGCTCGCATGTAGTTTTCCAGAGCAGCAAATTATATTGCTGGAGGTAGAGGCATATTTTTGATGATCACTGCAAGTAATGTTTGAAGTTGCTTCTATGTGACTAGTAAAACAAGTAAGCTGCTGTCAAAGAAGGGAATGGTACTTCTTCAGCATCGGTGTTTACAGCGAGGAATATTCTTGATCTTGTGCGAATGAAAAAACGGAATGAAAATAACAAAAGCCGCAAAGCATTCTCGGGAGAGCTATAAATGCTTTTGCCCAGGTATCCGGGAATTGGTCATTAGCCAGTAATATTTTATGGCCATCTCCACTGAGGCGGCATTCCGCATCTGAAGAAAGGAAGAGAAAAAAAAGAGCAGAATTTGTTTTATTCTGTTTAGAAATACAAAAAAGATAAAATCATGCGGAACCATTTTAAAGCACTTGATTGGCTCCCGCCTTCTTAGAAGCGGCAATACCAATCTCTTTTCAGGAGATTTAAAAGCATTACATTCAATACCTTCAACTGTTTGTAAACATAACAGGGATATTATGCAGAGGGCGCTCCCTCTAAATTTGTGTTTAGACGAAAGTTCAATGAGTTATGCGCATTACCTTTAGCATCACGAGCAGAAGGGATTTCCAAACGCCTTATCCTTTATTTAAACCGTCCTTCTAGTAAAGTGTCAAGAACATATGCTTCACCAGTATGATACCCGACCAAAGTTCATTGCTTTGAAGGCGCTTAGTGATAAGATTCAACCACAACGGATCATCTACTAACCAAGGTCATTGGCCATCAAAAGATCACCACTGTACGATACTTGTCCCTATACCTAAAAACCACATATTGATAGGTGCACTTTTCGGTTGTCATGCGCATTCTAGTTGTGAATTTGAACTACTGATGGACATACTCTCTAAACTCCCTGCGTGAAAATATAAAGACAACCATTTAGCGACACCTCTTGGCTCCGGGTTACTACAGTTTACGGGAAAATTGTTTTAATCCAAGATGTATGCAACACCCAAAGGCGCAACTGGCTCTTGTTTAACTGATTTGGCTTTTGTGGCGTTATTCTGCGAAATAGGTCCAAGACATCACCTCTATAACGTTTGGAGCACACAGAGATGGTCCGAAGAAGGCTTCATTTTAATGTACGCGTATAGGAGGGCTTGAAAAGTATACCACAACTGTCATCTGAACGATAGGCGCAGCACCAGCTGCAACAGACGAGGTAATGAATGCAAAAAAACCAGCGAGTGCCAGACAGGCAATAACAATATTAAAGTCAATGGTGCTTGCAAAGTAAGCAAAATATCATCAAATTTTAGATTTATATACACATTGTAGCTCAATAGGTGAAAATTAAGAGTTCCTCTACCATTAACGGCCATGGATGTATAGTAAAAACGTGCATTCCATGAACACACACGTAATTTCAACGGAAAGAACGAAAAGGGATTACGAGAATTGCCAATGCAATTCAAAAAGAAGACAACCACAATTTTTTTCTGTGCCCACGTGCAATAAAATGTTTTCATTAAGCCTTGAAAACCAATCCTATGTTTCTTTCATAAGCCTTAGTGAGGCTTTTTCTCATCAACGTAGGTAAAAAAAAAATTGCATTGATTTCTGAGAGACTAAGATATGAATATGTTACATCGATTTAAATTGATTGCTTTTTACTTATAAAAAATTGCCGGTGATTACGATACTACATAATGCGAAATTTAAGCGCAGCTCACCAGCTGTTCGGCGGCTATGCGTTTCGGCTCGGGCGGTGCACATATAGAGATCCGCTGCCGACTATCCGGCGCTCTGATTGCCGCCGCACCGAGGTGGAATTGGAGAAGGAGCGAAGAGATCAATTAAGTTATCAGAAGGTAGCAGAAGAGAGGACATGGGCCCATAGGAACATTGCGCGGCGAAGAAATAGCTTTTGACAGATGCCGCTGACGCCGCTAGCGAGTCATGCAAACGTGTTTTGCATTTCGGCTTGAGATGCACACACCGTGATCAGCTGATGCCGAGCCGGCACTTCGGCAACCGGAGAACACCGTGCCACGCAGGAAGAGAGAGAGGGAGGGGGGAGGGGGTACACGCAGCGGCGAACGGTGGCGGCAGGAGAAAGCGCTACCCCATTGCGTAGCTGGTTACGAGGGACAAAGGGACAAAGGCGACGAAGACGCGAAACTAAGGAAGGGAAGCCAAAGATCTGAGCTCTAAAACATTTCCTCAGCTACTTAGCTTGATAATTACGTTATTTCTCCTCCTTGTTTTTTTTTTCAAATCACAGTTGTGGGTGAGGAATACAGTTTTTGAAATTATTTTAAATACTTTGATAGCCTTTAAGACGATGTACTACGTGGCATATATGAAGTATGCAGCTACGACCTAGTTTCTTCAGAAGCTCGCTCTCTGGATTTTGCAAACCCAAATAACAAGGGATATAAATTTTGCGTATGTTTTCTGGTTTTGTGCATACTTTTGAGAATGAAAAAAGATGTGAAGCCTCGGTGCATCAATAGATTCGGAAGACATACTAAGTATTCAGGAACAGCTTTGTCTGCGACGAAGGTGTCGTAGCCTCGTCGTCGGCCATGACGCCCTACCAAACACCATTTCACAAGGGGTAAAGGTAAGAGTCCAATGTTTATCGTTAGGAAAGATTCATGCGCTGGAAAAATAGTTTTACCAACATAAATAAGAGTTGCGGATATTTACAAATCTCCTGTTTTGTGGACTTACCTTCCGGCTGCAAATATCCCATCAATACAAACGACATAAAAGCACGGCATACGGTGTATATAGAACCAGAATCCATGTGGTAGGAGGTAATACCCTCCCGGTGTAACGCAGGAATCTGCGAATAGTGAAATACAGACAACTTTTAATTTACCAGCAAGCACAGCACGAACTAGTCATTAAGTTACTTCGGCACACCGTAACACCCACAGAAAAATATTTCGCGTTATAAGAGCTCGCAACTTAGCTGATGCACTGGACAGACATCACAATTTTTCATCAAAGAGCCATAATGACTTTCAATTTGGTCATTATTATTCAGGCCTTGTTTTTGCGTGACGTCCCAAATCTTGAGTTTTGATTTTTTTTTCACGTCTTGTTCCGTTTTGCGCAAGACGGTTGTTTGTAACAGTGTTCCTACCAGTTTCTCAGAAAGATTCGCTATCCATAGTACATCTATGAGCCGTACATTCAAGTTATGTGCGTCCTCCAATATGCATTAAGGCGTACGTTGAGGTTTCCGAAACACTCTCGACGCGCCCAGTGTCTTTTTCTGGGAATAAAACGTGGCGTGCTGGCATTCCCTGAAGATTTTACAAATTAGACAATTTTAATGTCACAACAGTATTGTACCTTGAGTGGGCAAAGGTTCAAATTAAGGTCGCGTAAAAACAGTTGACCTGAATTCTCTTTATAGCGGCATTAATCACTCAAAGTACATGCTTTTCGCAAGAGCACTTGTTTTTTGTTTTTACCAGCATGAACAAAATACCTTTTCTGCCCAAAACTTTGACGGGCTTTATCTCAGGTATGAAGTTCACAATTTGCCCGAAGAAACCTCAGAACCCCACCCATATTTCTGGTGAAGATTCAAAGAGGAAGCTAGTTATGAGCAATCAACTGGATTATATATTAACGTTGTAGCTAAGGTAATTGTTCATTTTTTCTGCTCGGTGATACCTTTTTTACAAACAAGAACTCAAGTTTACAATGGCGTTTATTGACAACTAAGAAGACAACTGAGCTTGTTAATAAAATATAGACTTGTGAACAGGTAACATTGTTCAAGAAAGCTGCATCGATAGCTGGACGTATTGTCAGTGATTTCAGATATTTTGATCTAACGAAATCACCTAATATAGGCGGCAGCTTGAAGAGAGGTGAAAAAATGATTTTAAGGTAGCGGTAACACAGGTGAAAAGAAGGGCGGACAGTGCTGCTTGCGGAAAGTAGCTGGCTTTTTGACTTCAATAGCGAAATTTGCTTTTGCCATTGTTTCACTGTTACCTTGCAGGGTGGACTCCTATAGGATACTAGTAGGTAGCTTGATGCTTTGTGGTGCTTCATGAAAGTGGGCCATTCACTGCCCATAAAAGGCACCGCCACATTCATATGGCACTAATCTAGATCAGGGGCTCAGGTTCGCTGGAACGGCCGCCCTTGACGGACACCTAAGCATACGGCGGTGGCGACAACTAAAGTCAGACTCTGCCAGTGGTGGTGGCTGAATCGGCAACGTCGCCTAAGGAACATTGACCGACTACGTGATGCGAACCGAAGGAGAGCTCAGTGAATCACGCGCGCTCTCCACCACTGTAATTTTTTGTTTATAATAATGTAAGCGGCTAGGGCACACAGCACCCCCTCCACCCCCTACCGACGCAAAGAGAAAGTCACATGATGATGATGATGATCTTCCTCATCACCATTATTGTTGAGTTCTTCTCTCTGGTACTAAGCAAAGGAGTGGCGTTGCAGGTGGCAGGTGGGTGGGCATTCGAAAGGAGAGAGACGTCACTGACTGAGGACTTCGAAAGTCAATGCGTTTTGGCAAGCTGGGACTTGCAGAGCGAACAACCAAGATTAGTTCTACTCATCCTAAATATTCCCTATCAGAAAGCTAGATTCTTGGGGTAGTTTGTACATTTAGCTCATTTTGGCGAAGCCTAATGCGCCGAAAACTCAGGATCGTGAAATATACGCAGGGCAGAGCACTAAGTTGCATATAATTTTATATGAAAAACGAAGGCATATACAGAAAACAACTCACCTATAAAGAAAGGCTAAGTGTCTCCGCTAATGTGCATGCCATGAACATCAATGAAAACGATTTCTACAGCTGACAAATTCACTGATGAAGTACCAATGCACACAGATGCATTCTTGTGAATCAAATATGCAGTGATTATTTCACCTATATAGAATTTGGCAAAACCAAGGAAAGGAAAATTTGTCTGGATACTGCAATTGCTGCTGTAGTAAGATCTGAAAGCTTTTTTTGGGAAGTGTACATTGAAGCAAGGAGCATGAATCGATGTATGCGCGACATAATCGAGGCAGGTTTCAATCGCAATTAAGTTTGCCGTGTCGTTAGGTACTCCATCGATGGATCTGTGAGATAAAGAAACCGCTTTCTCGATGCTCTTCCGGCTCTTTTTTTTGCGCTCTTTCTTCTGTATGTATGCTTCCTTGTTCCAATTACAATTCCGTTGCAAGGTGGCGCTGTGTGCTTTGTATGTTTCACGTCGTACATTTAGCGGTTCAGGCTTTGCCAAAATGAAGTTAGGTGCTGGTGTATTTAACGAACACCACTCTACCACAAATAAAATGTAGATCGTCAATTCAAACAACCTTTCACACCTAGGTCCGGGGTAGGGCGGAAAAGTATTTTGTTGAGCAAATTTATCACTACGAAAAGCTGGAAAGCTCTTCGAGCTCTGCAGCCTGTGGTTCGCAAGCGTACCTTCAAGGATACGGCTAAGTCATCTTTTAGAAAAAAGAAATGCCATCGACGTCATCACAAGGCTTAGTATTATGCGGAAATCGCCTAGATACTAAGTCATGTA
>JAJIZL010024878.1:232483-248265 GCA_023969395.1 Amblyomma maculatum | reverse complement strand
ATATATATGAGCACAGAGCACACCTTCTACAATTTCTCGACTCGACTCTGTCTCTTTCAAACGATTATGATTCAGGGTTATCCAACTCCGTCATCCTGCCCTCTCACCGGATATAACAATGTGGCAGCCACGACACATGTGTGTATCGACCACCTGCCCACATTAGTGCGCATCCTATTTATTTTTCATTCCTATTACAAACGTCTGGAATCATTCTACCTCTAATGCCACACTCCACTCTTGTCCGCAGGATTTTCGATGTTTCATCACGAAATTAATTTAATAATGTGTTACCTAGTATATTTCTTGTATGTTATACTCATAACACTGACGTAATACCATTAATAATATATATGATTTGGGACCTTCGAGGTGTATTCTTAATAAATAAATAAAATAAATCCTCAAGTTGCCTCAATATTGCTTGAATTTTCTGTATTAAACTCCAAGACGTGTTCTTCTGTAGAAGCTCTGTCAAGAAAAGCAATATTTCAACATTTTTCGACAAACTTTTGCGAAAATATTTCAACCCTACCTAAATAAATTTCGTGGATGGCACTTCATGATATGAAGGGCATTGCACAGTACAGTAAAAACGGTGTTTTTTCAACTTACTGCGGCCCTCCTAAAATTTGACCTCGGAGTTACCTTGGGCGATTTTAACTGTAAATAGTTATAGTGGCGGATCGCGGAGAACTGGCTTGACCAATGCCCATTTTTTTATTCCAGCTCCTTTATGCTGCCTTGGTGAGCTTAAAAATCGACTTGGTCTGCCCCGTGATTTGGTTGGCCCACTGTCAAAACTGACTTTACCAATTTCGAAAATTCAATTGAGCCAAGCTGAGAAATCGACTTCTTCCAAAAATGGACTTAGTCGGCCCTCACAATTTTGGTGGTTCGTGCGACAATCAGGTAGGAAAAAAAGTAAATATGGATGGTGAGTCGAGATTTGGACGATTTCACATCATACTTTTTTGATTGGGTAGTTTAACAATATATTCCGCTTTTTAAAGTCTTGCATATTTCGACTGGGCTTCAAAGAATGATGAGCGCACTATTAGGAACACTCTCCCAATGATACAGTATAAAATGGACATCTTGACACGAAGGGCTTTACAGAAACTACGTGATGAATAACATAGCCCAATCCCTCAAAAACTGCGCGGATCCGGATAGCAGCCTCACACACTTATTGGACTACATGGTGGCAAATTAGACAACCTCATGATGAAAAGAAGACATTTCGCACGACCGCACATGCAACTATTCTCTTCAGAAGGCATATAATAAGGAATACAAAAATATTTTATTCTTCCTATTTGAAACAAGAGTATCACAGAATACCTCTCTTCCGGTCCATGGTGTGGTTCCACCCGAACGTTTTTTCATATTTCTTGGGATAAGCCGGTCATGTGGTTAATAGGCCACATCCGACCCTCAAGCAGCGGCAGACAACCCTGACCTGAGAAAGCCAGGACCAGCCAATCTGGATTGTACAGCTAGTCTGGAAGTCAGACGCCACCAGCGGCGAACTCGACAAGGAGCACCGACCATCCGTCTCCTCGATAATATAATCATTCATAAAAGGTTTCGCTCTCTCACATTATTTGCCTGTGGTTGTTGCAGTTGTAGTTGGCGTTGTAAACTTTCGATGGTATCCATAAAGAGGTACACATATATAATTTCGTTAAAAGATTCCCTAAATAGCGAATCGAACCAAGGTCCTCTACGAGCTATGCGACAAACAATCACAGCCCTCGGAATGCGTTTTATACAGGAGGGGCCCCTATGGAATCGTTGTGTAGCGTAGAATGTACCAACGTGAGGCTGGGATACATATACTTTTGTTGCATAGAAATAATTGGCGAAATCAACTGGGAATGTGAGTGTTGCGCCACCTGAGTTTCTGATGATGACAGGTTACCTTACACCGAACCGTTGCCACAATTCTGCTCAGCATCACAATTGCTGATGATGGCAGGTCTCGACGCACCGAAATGTTGCATGAAATCAGAACTGCTCGAAGTAAATGTAGAGGTCACCGGCTGGAAAGAGCGCGTCAATATCTATTCAAAACAGCCAGAGGATACACGGCGACAGCGTAAGCCCGAGGCAAATTAAAAAGCGTTTTGAAGCCGTCGTGCCGGCGTTGCCTCCTCTTTCCCGGCACATGGCCTCTGGTGGCCACGCGCGACGCTACAAGGTACCTCCCCTAGAATGTCAGAAGATACAAGAGGAGCAATAAAAAAGTTCAGAAAAAATGAAAAAAGCGCGGAATAGTTAGGCGAAGGTGAGGTCCGTAAGTTCCGCTCAATACAAGTCAGTTTAGGTCAAGTCTGTGAATGGCCGTCAAGTGGGTGAATCAGACTAAGGTGATCGAGCCTGTCTGTTGCTCCGCGGACGTGGGAGCCAGGGGAACGTGAGCATGGAAGTTCGCGAAGTGACATGTCACCCGTGAATTGTAGGCGGGTTCTTCGCTATTGTCTCAAGAAGGTAGTTAGGGGGCTGGCAGTGAGCGTTACTGTCGGAGCCAGCATTAGAATTTGCAGGGGACATGTCAGGTGCGATGTCCAATCTGGTACATTAGGAGCTTTCACGTGTGCACCAGTGGCTAGACAAGCGGATGTTGTGCCTCAGATGCTGGCGGCGGCGAAACGACGTCTTACGAAGCTGGCCGTGCGGCTGGCTGCATGGGGCACTGCCTGCCATGCACAGGAGGCCCACAGACAAGACAGGGGAAAATCGTAGTGTGCAACGAGCGTTTGCCGGCCGCTTTAAGCTTGGTGGGGGTGGCTGGTGGAATTGGACGCATGTTGGGGACATTAGAGCTCTGCAAAAACGGATACGACTGTGCAGGCTGTGGAGCTGTGGCGTTGTTCCTTCAGGCTAGGAGGTTGTCTGCTACGAGGCGCTGTGTAGTGGAGGCACGTTTGTGGAGATGAGCAGGATGGTGCGAGGAGCGTCCACCCCTGCCCTTGGTGACGTGGCACACGGAAGTAGATCAGGCAGCTCACCAAGCTGGTTAGGAAACGACAGTGGACCGGGCATGTAGTCATCACGCAGTGCTGTTGAAGTGCGAGGGCTAAGAGGATGTGCTGCCGGAAGCGATACGGCAGCGTATGGTTCGGTCGTTGTTTGAATACCTGAGATGGAGACGCGTGGCAGGGGTGGCAGGGAACTGGCCGGTGATGTCTGCGCGATGATGGCTGAACGGTGCTATGTCTAGATTATGCAGCCAGAAACGATTGCGATGCTGATGCGGGAGCAGGCGCTGGCGGTGCTGAAATCGTGTCAGCAGCGTCATAGAGCTGCCGCGGGTGGTATGATGCGCCGTAGGGGGAGAAGACAGCACCGCGCTGCTAACAGTATAGCCCAAATTCTGAGTCAGGGCAGGTGAGTCGACAGAGGAGGTCAGGCGCGATAATGTCGCTGAGGACTGCGTCTTTGAACGGCTGAATGGTAATGCCATTCAAATACATCGCAGCATCCATTTGGTCAAACCACCCGCCAGCGCCTGCAGGCCGGAACACCTGAAGCGAGGGTAGAAAGCCAGGTATTGCCAGCCTGTAATCATGGAAAGCTGCCGGGATTGAACGCGCTACTCTCCTGGTCACCAGTTGTAGAGTTTGCCGACCAGGGACGACCGCTTCCACATTTGTTGAAGAGAGCTAGAGGAGAGGTGGCGGCAGCCTCCGGGACAGGGCGATGTCCGAGATTGTTTTCAATCGATCGTGCCTGCGCTGCACTCTTAAGTGTTTCTATCGAATTGTCTTAGTTGCACGACCTGAAAGTGCCGGAACGCTTCAGCACACGTCATTTAATTT
Organism: Amblyomma maculatum; assembly: GCA_023969395.1. Classification (NCBI taxonomy): domain Eukaryota; kingdom Metazoa; phylum Arthropoda; class Arachnida; order Ixodida; family Ixodidae; genus Amblyomma; species Amblyomma maculatum. The sequence continues at coordinate 244,441 of JAJIZL010024878.1, read as the reverse complement.
TTCAACACAAGGAAGCTACTGGCAAGCTGCATTTTAGAAAAATTCGAAGCATTAGGCGACTTAACTAACACAGCTTGCCTCTAGTGCATACTATATAGTTTTTTTTTTTTGTAACTGAACTGAGGGATGCTCCAAATTCATCTCGTCAAATTGTTTTCCTAAAGCTTCATGCTTTAGGAAAACAATCAGTCGTTGTTATGAACATTTTTATGTCTTGAACCGCGTTGGTAACCTCATAAAATGCTACTCAGTTTAGGCCGAATGCGCTTCGCCACCGGTGTGGTAAATCGCCGCCACTGCTTCATGGGACTAAACGCGTAGCAACCAAAGCGACTGACATTTTAGCCATTTCAGCGCGGCAGGAACCGATGCCTGATGCTTGTCGTGGCCGGCCGTTTTCTAGTGCCACGTGCGTACATGACTAGGCCTGTCTACTTGCGGAGTTCTTTGAAAAAAATGTTCGCCTGCGGCTAACGTGAGGAGGTTTTCTGGTGCCAGCTAAAATGTTTCTTGGATGTAGCCTTGGACATGGCTTTTTACCTCTGGACTGCGACAACATTTTAGCAACGGTTGTCCCGACTGGAGATTCGTCTTCAAGAGTCCTACTCTATAGTGAACTTATGATAATGTTGCCATGTGCGACGAGAGCGCCACTCTTTTCGTGTGGTGGCGAACTATGAAATTTCTGGGAGCCAACGGAGAACATGCACCGCCGCCTTCCTATGTATCTGCGGAGAAATCGTTTCGCAGGGAAGTCTTGTCACCATGCAGGAGCATTATGCCGAACGAAAACGCGAGTACTATGTAGCGTTAGGTTGCGGGTAGCCACAATTACACAAGAAGCACTAAAGGACATGCCAATTCTCTCTAAATTCTTTTTCACGGACTCTTCCAAATTTCTTCCATCTTCTCCAAAAGGCTTGTTTCCCAGCCAAAGGTTCTCTTTTTAAGATGCCTCACGTTTACCGAGCAGACGCAACGAGTCAAATTCTCCCTTCTGTGCGAAATCTGAAATGTCGCCTGTTGACCAAAACGGTTCGAAGATATTTCCAAAAGCTACAGCGGTTTAATACCATGCCTAGCAATGAAGGCAGGAATAATTTTCGAAACTACGTTTGCTCCACGTGCGTTACTTGTGAAGCCGACTCTCTCTCACTGCTTTATTCGTGTTGTGAACTGAACGGAAGTGACCGAAAGTGAGCGTTACGACGTCTGCGACATGAGGGTATAAGTGTGCCCCAAGAGGCAACTGCACTTCTATTTCTTGAGACCTAAAAAGTGCAACGCAAGGAGTGTTTAGTTAAAAAACAAGCCTTGCTGATAAGCTGGCCTCTGAAAACTGAATAAGCTGAAAACTGACCATTAACGAGCCCGTTGCACGTTCGGTATAGGAGAGGGCCTGGCTTGACCCCACTCACAAGTACTACCCCATTGCAAACACACACTTTATGAATCTCAAAATAACGGCTTGAGAGGCTAGTTGGTGCTGCATCGTATTCAGATATGTGGCGCAAAAAACACAAACACAAGAGAAGATACACAACACACGCGCACACACTTTATGAGTGCAATGTTGTAATTGTTTGAAATGAAGAGAAAGCTTTGCATAAAAATTAACATAAATGACATCTAAAGTACCCCTAGATTCACTGAGCTGGAATCTCGTCTCGCTCACGAATTAACTAGCCGCTCATGTCCACTACAGCGCACGGAGCACGCATGTCGCAATCTTCATAGGGATTATAATTCTACAAGCAGTCATGGCCGCACAGAAGCACCTCATCCCCTTTGTATACTTATCCCTCGACTGCAGTACTAGCTTAGGTAACGTCGTATTATAATTAAGCACACAATATGTCCGTCGGATTCTACTACTAAAAACGGCGGTTAACGAGTGTGCCGCTTTACCTCACAGTGATTATAACGCATTTCGATACTGTGATTATATTATATACTGGAGTACACTTACATAACGGCCTTATATCTTGGTGCAGGTCTGAAACGATGCTGAGGCTCGCATGAAGAACACATTTCGCTTTCAATGCAACTGTCCGCTCCTAATAATGTGTGCATGTATTTAGGAGCCGGTGTCTGCGCCTCGGCAATGCAGGCTCGGATGTGTTAAAGTGGGCCCTTCCCTTTTCTGTTTGGACTGCGAATGTATTAAACGGCTCTGCAAGTTGCGGAATCCTGGGAAAGAATTTGTGGTTTACGTGGAGTGAAACGTTCAGCTCATTCTTTCCTCCAAGCATGCATGTCCACGTCTGTACTACGCACCATCTTCTACGCCACCTCTTGGAAATTATATAATATCCATGGTGCAACATAGGCCCAGAAAGTAAACAGTGATACTTACTCGCTGATTCTGACTTTCCCTTGGCTATGCAAGCAAGTAATCGTTTTACACACTGGCGCAGCGACTTCTACTTTGTTTCTGAAGGTGCTGTTCTTGTATTCGCAGTATTCTGTAATAAATTGGCGGAGACACTTAAGATCCGCCTTTGTGGATTTGAAGTGATTCCTTTGGCGACCAACCGAAATACCTGATGTCGAATATAACTTTAGTCAAGGAGTAAGAAATAAAAAAAATTAGAAAATGCCTGACAAACCACTTGTATAAACCTGCCAGCCATCTGGCGCATAACAGGCACACTTTATTTTGCAATTAAATAAATAGTAATCATGATAATGTCTTTAATTTTCTACTTATTTTTAAACAATAAATGTAATTGGGAAAGTCGGAGAGCACTTTCTGGATCCCTTATTCATTTATTTCCGATTAAGAAAGCCTCACGTGTACCGTTTTTCCAAAGTATAAATAAAGCCCTTGAAATACAAAATTATTGCGTGACTAGCGCATTCGTGACACCATGATTGTTGTGGTATAACTCGTGGTTTGAGTGAACGAATTTAGCGGCGGCCGGGACTCGGTAGCCAAGTCCCAGCGGTAGGCTGATATGTTGGTGATATTTGCAGCCAGTGCGGCGAGTTCGCTACGGCCTGCATCGTCACGTGCGCCGACAGTCTGAGTAGACGGAGAAACCATTGCAGACTATCGGTCTGCCACTGCAACGGACCATGAGCAAGGGCCACAACGGCTTTTGTTCACTGCAGCCCTGCTTGAGAGTAGCCCAATCGGGGCGCCAGATAGGTGATATTTTTGTATTTCGCGGCTTTCTTTATCGGAAATAAATAGAATGGGGCTTTTAGAAGGTGGTCTCCAACTTTGCAAATCCATTTATTATCTAAATGAAATAGTTCGTAAATTAAAAAACATATCTCAATTACTAGTAATTTATTTGCAAAATAAAAAATTGTGTGGTGCGCCGGATAGCTGGCAGCTTTACGCAAATGGTTTCTCTGGCGTAGTCCAAAATAATATTTTTTTAACCATTGGCTAAAGATTGTCTGGACACCCACTATTAAACACCGCTTTAGCAGAGCCACATGAAGTGTCTGTTTTTTAGCCCAGGTGTAGCCTCTTATTCAGCATGCAAAAGTACTGGAAGGCTGAAAAATGCTCGAGCTTCCCACTTCAAATGATCAACCAGAGTCATTCGCTAATGGCGCTAAGTAATCTGAACGCAAACTTGTACTAAGCATGATTGAAAATTGTTAAAACTGCTATTTTTTACTAGTTTATTTCTCATAATTACATAAGCGTCGATGAACTGGCGGTAGAAGCAAATTCAGGTAACGCATGTTGCGGCACGCCAAACTCAAGTATATTGCACTTCGTCAAGCTGTTAGTGACACCGAAGTTTTTTTTTTTTTTTTTTAATGACCGGTCGCTGACGCTGCTGCGAGGATGAATGCTACCAGAATAGTGCATCAAAGTTTTATGGAGGCAAATATTTTCTAGAGTTTACAATCGATGCTCACTTTTTATCTCTGAAACTGCATTTCCATCGTTTCATGCTAGCACTTTCAGACATGGTTTAACTTCATCAAAGTCTTCACTCATGCTTCGAGATAAAAAGGATGAGGCATTTGTGCTCAGTATTGGGAATACAAGGGCTCTCGTTTGACAGTCATTGGGCTAATAAAACTTTGACTCTTGGTCTTTCCTTAACAATTTCTTTCAAATTAAAAGAATGGATAACTTGCGGCGATATATCCCCAGTTATGTTTTCGATATGCCAGAAAAAAAGATTGCTTGAACGGAAATATAGGATATAGAAAAATATAACCGCGCATTAGATGCAGTCAAAGAATAAACAATAAAGCAAATAAAGTAAATCTCACCGTCTTCATGTAATGTTACATTTGTAAATTCCACGACTTTTAGATCTTCTGGCGCCTGGGCGTGTGCTAACCGTAGCAAAATGCTCATAATTGCCATCACGCGATTCATTATGCCGCTTTTAGAGAGCTTTGTATGGGGCTGAAAAACGATAGAACAAATAAACAAAGGATGTGAAACTCGAAGAGATATCAATCCACTGCACGACTGTATATAAAATAATTTTTATCAACAAAAGGAAGCAATAACACTTTCATTCATTTGCAGAACGATAATCTGGTATTGAAATGCATACGGGTTCTATTGTATTGCACCCTTAACCGAATTTTAAACAATGGGATAATATGCGTACACTTTTACCTTTTCAAAATTTAACTGAGATTCGAACTTTTCTGGTTCAGAAATCTGCTTTTTTTGTGAAAGATTGATGCGCTGTATCGCCACAATTACCGTTGTACATGTCACAATGGGGCGAATTTTATATTCAAAGGTGCAGGAACTTGTTCTCAATCTGCATCTCAGTCACATAAATGCAGAGGAGTGGGTATGTCAGTCTCATGCTGCCACTTGGGCCTCAATGCTTTCGTCAGCTTTCGGCTTGGCAGATGCTGAGCAATGCGCTTACAAGGTAGAAAATCATACTTGCCGGAAGTCTCTTTTAGTTCCTCTGGCATGGTATCTTGCCTACGTTCGTTCATGAGACTTGCGGAAAGTTAGCATCGTAGGCAGATACTTGTACTATGGCAAACCATACCGCAGCTAACCATACGCATCAAACTTAGATACCTTGACCGCTCACCACTATCAGTAAAGTGAACATTTAAAGGTGACATTTAGCCCCGCCGGTGTGGCTCAGTGGTTACGGCGCTCGACTACTGTTCCCAAGGATGCGGGATCGAATCGCGGCCTCGAAGGCGGGATCGAAGGCGCCCGTGTGCTGTGCGATGCATTAGTGCACGTTAAAGAACTCCAGATGGTCGAAATTCCCGGAGTCCTCCACTACGACGTCTCTCATAGCTTGACTAGCTTTGGGACTTTAAATCCCTCAAATGAAATCACAGGTGACATTTTCGTTCACGGTACAGAGCACTATTTTGTCATTTTATGGAATTGTATTAGAGCAATGTACTACAGGAAACAAAGACGGAGCACCACAAAACTATTTTCTACGCACCTCTAAAGCAGGAATACACAAAGCGGGAACACTGCTTTTTCTATCCTGGCTTTTGAGATACTTTACGATGAACACAGAACGATACCGTTTTTGACGTGCTTCGTTGTCTTCAAAAGCACAAGCTAAAACTGCAATGGCGTGTATTGCTTTTTGTGGCTTCCTGGAAGCAATATTATTGAAAGAAGGAAAAGTGCATGAAAAATGGGACTGCGTACGTTTTAGCGGCGATTTCAATGGCGAAGCAAGTGAAAATAAATTGGTGGTGGTACTACTCACCGCACACAAATAGGCTCAGCACACTTCAACATTGTTTCCCAACTGACCTTAAGCGTCTAGACTATAGAGGCCCATGCGAGCGGATGATTTTACTGCGCGGAAATTTAGTCATCTGCAATAAACAAAGCCCAGAGGTGTTATAAGGCTTTGGCCCCAGTGCTCGAGTCGTTCTCCAAAACGAGTTTGCCTTGCGACAGGGCAAAACACATATTTTTCCATAACAATAGCGGTGATTTCTCAGTCTCTTCCAAGAAGCTGGCGTCGGACAAAAAGTGCGTCAACAATGTTTTTATTCTGCTTTGTATGTTAGTAAATTTAACGCCCCTGAAGCTTCCAGCAACCAGCCTATTGTATATATATTTTTAAATATATAGTCAGCGCTTGTTCCTGTGGTTTCTCCTGTCGTCCCCGTTTGTTCGCGCAATTTTTTTTTGATGTTCTTTTTAGATATATCTTAAATGCCATAAGTCGTGGGTACTACATAGGACGACACTCGGGTCAAAAATGCAAAGAAATACATGAGAAAAGAGAAAACATCCCGAAAACTCACGCGCGAAATTAATCACACCTTGTACAATTGGCGACTTTGTGATGAAGCGTTAGAGTATCAAGTTCGGCGCATGCCTGCAGTACAGTGAAGGTGGTGTGAGGAAAATAATTTAAAAGTATTATTCAGCCAACCTGCTTTGCTAGGTTTATAACACACGAATAAAGTATGTCTGATATATGTCGCAGATGGCTGATGGGTACACGATTTTAGGCCTAAATAACGGAAAGTATGCAGTTTTTTTTTAGGTGAGAGCGTGCCTGTTTCAGGCTATGTTTTAAAAGAATAAAAGCTATTAGCAGCTATCTGGTTTCTGGTTATGTGGTATTCATGTTAAAATCGATTCCAGATAAAGTTGCAAATGCTTCTATGTAGCAATGTTCAGCCAGGCTATGAAAGAACTAAGATGTTGGGATGCTGAGGGAGGTGCGATTGAAGGAGACACTCTCTGTGTCGCTATCACTCCATTGCAGGGAATGGTCGTCCTTGATGACAGCCGTTGCGTAGTCATGAAGGTCCGCTACGTTGGCTCAATGCCATGATGGCGCTGCAGGCCGTCTTCGCCTAAGTTGCTACTGACTCCTGTGGAGGCATCGAGCGGCGGCCCCCTTGTCCGGGTTGGGCCCTCACCTCGAACACAAAAGCTCCCCACTCTCCACTTGGCCCTGTGTGTGTGTTGGGGGGGGGGAGGGAGCCTGCCGGAGGTGTTGAACGGATGATTATGGGCTGATGAGTTATGTGTGACTCTGGGGCACGGCACTTTCGGGTGTCAATCCCCCTTCCCCTCTGACAACGGCAGGAGACAAATTTCATTTTAGAGATAAATAATTTCATTACAAAAGTTGAACACCATTTATTAATGATAATGAAATAAAGATTAGTTTACTGATTTGGTGGTCAGTTTTATTGCCCCAGTTACAGTATATAACATAATAATCAGCTAGTTTCATTGCCCAGGTTACAGTATATATAACGCACTCATCGGCTTATAATCTTATCATAGATAATAAGCAAGCGAGTCAGTTATTGTCAGAGGTCAGGAAACGTGATCGTCCGAAAAGGCTTGCTTGAGAATTACCCCGTGAAAAAGGTGAGCAAGATGAAACATTGTTATTGCCAGAAATAATTTTGAATCAAGCTCCAAGAACTACCCTAAATGACCCACCGAATGATGTCAAGAAGGATGTGCAATTGGCTAAGAATCATTACAATTCTGTGTGGAGGTACGCGCGGTCAAATGATGTCGAAAAATCAAGAAGCAGCTCGTAGATCTGAATGGCTGCGTCAAGCAAAGTAACATATGTATTACCATCACTTAACTTTCTCCAGCTAGGTAATATACTGTATATATAATGAAATTAGGTTCCAGAAAAAATATTCATTATGAGGCACACTTTGAGGCAAACCTACACATTCTCATAATTAAGGGGCCATGCCATGATCGTTCGATATATTGCAGTTTAGTAGTCTGGCAGATAATACTTGATCTTATTATTATATTTCCAAAATTTGAGAGCCCTAGACGCATTCTTCATTACAACTGAGTGACTGAAGTTGAGACAACGAAGCTTCTCCAAGTGACAGCGACCGCCATGTTGAGACGATTGGTGACGTCACAAGCTGACTCCGCGTCGGATTTTGCTGTGCCGGCGCCGATAAGCTGCAGATACACTACTGTGTTCGCGCTTTCTCAAGGACCAGCATGACTCCCAAGGAGTGTACTCTGCGTGTTTCTGAAAACAGAATACAAATTCTAGTGATACTCTATTTAGTTCTTGCCCATTCCTCCACCTTTATTGCGACAGCCGCCGTCGTTCATTACAGCACTGCCCCAACCGCCAAAAACTCCGCGGCGCCGGCGTGCCCTTGGAGCTTTTTATCCCTCGCGCCTGTGTCAGAAAAGCATGCTAAAATTCACCTTTCTCGTAATGTGTTTAGGCTTCGGAAAATGAAATTTAAAAATAAGTACTTTTTAGAAATGTTGAGTCATACGATGGTAGTCTTTGCTAACAGCCTTCCGCCGGTGCGAGGCACTTGTTCTAGTGCGCTAGCTTCCCTGCTTAGGCGTCGCCGAAAATAATAAGTTCCTTCCCTACAAAACAATAGGGGTGAGAGGAAGTTACATGATTGAGTGGCTGTTTTACTAAAATTCCTCGCTGGTGACTTACAAAGTGCCGTCTGCTTCAGCTTGGATGCTAAGCAATGGAGTTGCTATCCTATCCCTATCCACTTTTCTTTCCCGCCGGCTGTCGCTCAGGTGGTTCAGATTTTTCGATAGTAGTTGCCGCGGCCGGTAACACTATTTTCTTCCTTTTTGATTATCTAATAATAAACCACTACCGCCACCACCACCAACGTAGGCCTAGCGACGGATAGGGGGAAGCAGACGCCAGAGCGCCGTATAGTCTGCCATGTTAATTCATTAAAGTAAATAAAATGTTTCACATGCAAGCGCTCGCGGCGGCACCATTGCTGCAATCTTGCGGCATCCTGTGCTTCAATCCTCATGTGCTCATCGTTTACTTTCATAATGCTGCTGAGGCCAGAATTTAGCTTCACAACCAGTAGCATAATTGATCATGCTAAGACGGATCGGGGTATTGGGTGCATGGTAGCGCGCCACAGCTTATACACTACGCTGCTGCACTGTCGGGTGGTACTCGAAAATTGCACCAAAGCGCTGTCGGACGGCACTGTATGAGTATTTTATGAGTTTCTTTTGAGAAGTGGTTCAGTGTACAGTGTGTACGTTGTTCGAGCGGGCCTGCATTGCTGTAAGCTTGTGGCATCCTGTGCTGTAATCCTCATGAGTTCTTTGTCTACTTTCATACTGCGGATGGGGCAAGACTTGGGCTCGCAAAACGAGCAGCGTAAACGATGATACTAAGACGGAATGGGGTATTGGGTATCTTGTAGCGCACCACATGTTAACACAACGCTGCTGCACTGTCGGCGGGATTCGAAGATTGTACAAAAGCACCGTCGGATGGCACTGTATGCGTACTTTATGTGTTTCTTTTGAGAAGTGTTTCAGTGCACTAGTGTACGCTGTTCAAAGGAGCCTGCTCTCGCGGCTTTCGTACTCGGGTGCCGATGTACCCCCAAGTTACGGCCACTGTACCATAGTCCCGCCCACTAGTGCGGCGCTATTCCCTAGGTTAAAAGCGCTAAGACAGACAGAAAAGCAGTTTGCGGTAAACGCGATTAGGAGCATGAGTGCTGTTTGGTCTGCCACATCGGCTTCGCTTAACCGCGGTTGAGGCTGTTCGTGCACATGACATGCAACAGACGACGCAGCGCTAGTTTATATCGTCACCGGGGTCACCGGTAGCCAGATCAGCAAGTTGTTCACGAAGAAACTAAAATACTAGTTCTAAAGATATCTGAACTTCAATGGAGCTGAAAAGATGAGGTTTAGTTGCTTAAGGCATCGAGAATAAAATTCAATAAAGAGCCTATATTCCAAATTTAGTGTTATGACTACTTTAAGTGAATGCCCGAATGAAGTCTAGTGCCTGTTATTCTGTTTTTTTTTCCATCGAAACGATGTTGTCGATTGTACTTGGGCCTTGTTCATTGATAGATGGCTAAGCTTATTACATTCCATAAGAAAGTGGTATGGCGGGAAGGAAAACATGACATGATTTGAACAAGAAGAAAGAGCATGTTGTCGATGAAAAGAAATATGTAAAAGTCGACAGTGTGATCGTATCATATAACATTAGAAGTGGACAATGTAGTGGCACCAACTGTCTGAAGGCGCCAACTAAACACGCGAATTCCCAACAGATGCTTATAACTAGACTTCAAATGCAACCTTGACGAATGCTGGTCTTGCCAAGTGACCACGTGCCTAAGGAGCTCCTGTGCTCGCAGTCTAATTCATATGGCGTCTTCGGCTGACGGCACTAGTAGGGTTTTCTGCGCAGTCAAGCGCTCCCATCCGTTCGATTGGCAGCATTTCATGCACTGCCTCGCGGTCGGCTATGGCCAGCTTGGCACGAGTGGGCCCCACTGTGCCGTTGTTAAAACATGCAGGGAGCTTGGAGCAATCCCGTCGGGCTGCCCGCGCTAGCAGACGCCAAAAGATCCAGGAGGAAGCGGATCATCCAAATATTTTATAATAATAATAATTTCTAGAAGGGATATCTGCCAGCTATTTACCAAGATACAGATGATATTTACCAAATATGGCTCCCTTAGTGGCCTGGTGACAACCTAAACAATGTAGATTTTGTCTACTGCCCTTTACCCCCATCCATGGCCATAGGGCTTCCCATTCAATAAAGAACATTCAATCAATCAATAAGCAAGGCGCCCGTGTGCTGTGCGATGTCAGTGCACGTTAAAGAACCCCAGGTGGTCGAAATTTCTGGAGTCCTCCACTACGGCGTCTCTCATAGCCTGAGTTGCTTTGGGACGTTAAACCCCACAAACCAACCAACCAACCAATATTATTTGGTTAACAGGATGGGAAAGGCGCAGTATCTGTCACGCATGTCTCCGTGGACACCTGAACCGCGCCGTAAGGGAAGGGATGAAGGTGGGAGTGAAAGTGGAAAGAGGAAAAGGGGGCCCGTAGTGAAGGCCTATAGAGTAATTTCGACCACCTCGGGATCTTTAACGTGCGCTGACATCGCACAGCACACAGACGCCACTTCGTTTCGCCTCCATCGAAACGCAGCCGCCGCGGTCGGATTCGAACCCGGGAACTCCGGCACAGTAGTCGGGCGTCTTACCACTGCACCACCCCGGCGGGGCCATTTCAAGTTTTCAGTCGTACTGAGAATGCAGAAGGCGGAGGGATTAGCTATCGAGTTCCGATCTCGGTTTCTCCTTGCGCTGTTGGAAAGCAGAAAGTACGGAGAATGAAGATGACAAATTAGGGGCAACAATTCACTAACACGGCAGCCTCTGCCAGCAGCCGAAAATTTAGAATATCATGGCCAGCGCAGTGCCACAATACAGCGACGACAGGGATGCCTAATAACATCGATCATTTAGTTCCGTAGGCTTTTTAAATTCCGAAGGCATTTTTGTCTGATCAGAGCAACATGCAATTTATCTGCCGGGCAGTTTGAGAACTCGACCTGCTTTCCTAGAGTGCGGATACACCTCACAAAAAGGCTGAATAACGCATTCTCTTCCTGTGTGTGGTGAATGACCGCGTGAAAATTCCTAGTAGCTATAATCGGAAATATCTCTAGGTATGCTTCATTGACGTGTACACGTACAGCCTTTGTAAAAACTTCAGAGCCCAGGGAGAGTATGTCTCAGCCAGAATATGTGGCTCGTAATACATTCCCAGGTTTCCGAACTTGCTGAAAGTAAGAAGGTTCTCGTCCCACCTTCTCCAGTGGTTACAATTTCCAAGATTGCTAACGAAGTCGTAATTACGGCTTAAAAGCAACCCCTTTGTACTCCAAGTTTCTGACAAAGGCTGTACGTAATGTATACGAATGATTGAATAGTTTTTAGTTGTAGTCTGGTAAAAATAAACATCTATATCTGTGGCGCAGCTGTTTGCAAATAGCAGAAATTACAATGCACAGTGCGATAGAAAGTTTTGCAGGTTTTTTCAAAGACGACACTCCAATATAAATCAAAATGCCAAACGACAAAATAAGAAAGTGACATGCTCGGGGTTAAAATCCTTAATTTTAATCTATCGTTTCTGAATCATTTTCCAATCACGACAAACGACGAGTGCTGTCATCT
>JAJIZL010024878.1:178873-222483 GCA_023969395.1 Amblyomma maculatum | reverse complement strand
AAGCAGTTGACCAAGGTTGAAAGAAACTTTTTACCGGTTTAAGTGTTCGATAATTCGCAGTAATATCATCTTGCAACTATCGAACAATATTACATTTTAGTCACAAATAAAGGCGTTTGCTGGAAACGTAGACACGTTTGCAATTGAGGCCAGTGCTCTGAATTTAACATTCTTATACTCATCGCATTTTAATTCATTTTGCACACTATACAATGACATATGCGTTATTCTAAAGTTCAGTGAAAACTAAGATGAGCATGAAGCTTCAAATTAAATAGATGTAAGAGCCGCTATGTGAATCACACTTGTCAGGAAAGTGTTGAACACGCAAATAAAGTGCATTTCTTGTTGGCGATTCTTTGCACTATATGTGCGTGACTAATGTGCGAATTAATAAGTATTCCACCAAGTGTAATGCTTTAAGAAAGGACACACGTTTTCTAACACTCTTGTATGAGGCTGTGTACACTCATCACTGAGTTTCTTGCTAACAAGGAGCACTAATTGTTCGTTCGGAACCACTGCTCAAAAAATGCCTTCTCCCAGAACTTTCTCATGCGTCAGTAAAACCAGGCAAATATATAAGGCATTGAATGTGTAAACATGCCAGAAAAATCAAACAATTAATGGACACGCTTATCATGGTATGTGTCACAGCGCTATCAGATGGTCCAAAAATTCACAAATCTGTAGGTGGCTTCTTAAGGCAGACTATGCAGGTCAATACAAATGCTAATTTCTGCAATCACGGAAACAAATTTTTGTCACCATTTGCATCAATGATGGGGGCCATATTGACCACCACTGAGTGGCCTCGTTTCCTGACTGCGAACATTACTGCATTATATATTCTTTATGCTACATGAAGGAACATATTGTTACGCGAAGACTCAATTTATTTTGCAGTATCACTTCGTCGTCATCTATATGCCCTTTCCATCCGTGAGGCAAAGGAGGGAAACACTTTGTTCTTGTCTTCACGTGAGAACCCCCTCAGCAGAAAGGTAGAAACCATTTTAGGAATGTGTTGGATTTTAAGAATCGAAGCACTAGGGTGAAGGACATTTTTTTTTTCCCCAGTGTACGTCCCAATGCTTAAGATATACTCTAGAATACGCCTACTAACCGGACGACAGATAAAAGGCTGTAATAATTCGTTTAAAGCAATTTGTCGCCTAAAAAGCATTGCTATACTACCTGACAATAGCCATAATATGGAAATTCGCCCCATGAAGGCCCTTTTAACCACATAAATGGCACGTTGACATCCAATCTGCTATATCAGCGAAAAATTTCTTTCAAACTATCATTACACTTAAAAACATAACTAAAATCAGTGGAACCAACTACCTGCCGCGTAAAGCGTTCACTTCAGGTGCTGCATGGCATTCCAGATGTTACACAACATAGTATGAATATAGCCAGTTTTGCGTAAAGGATCAACGCATAACTGTATTACGCGAAAATGTAAAATATTTATTCAGTCTTATTTTAGGGCCTATCTTTCAACCGTTGCCAAAATCGACGGTTCTGGCACACATTTTACAGCATCGATGAAATTGTTTTTGGCACTGTGTAGCTATACAGGCGTATAGGTGCACACTTTTATGACTCTAAAAGTAAAATTAGTTAGTTCGGCAGCAATTGTTCTTTGTTCTCTCACCATGTATGTGCTCATTTTACTCCGATCGCTAAATTATAGGGTGTTTTTTTTTGCGCAATGTATTATTCTTCGTATTTTACAGGGCACTCAGACATTTAGGAAGTGCGCAAGAATAAAAATTGCGACAATTCATTCTAGCAATTATTTCACAGAAACATTCTTCCTCTACCTATTCACGGACAGACCAGTCTTCGGTCCAGCCTACTGTTATTTATTTCATACCAAAACTGCATTATATGTAAGTAATCAAACGTCGCCGCATAAAATTAAAAACATTTCTCTGCAAATTCATAGTCTTGTTATAAGATGAGAAGGGATAACGTTGCTATTTTGCGAGTCGGCGCATCGTGAAACAATCATTGCTCCTGCCCTGGAACACAAAAATGGTTTCGAGTGAAACGCAGATAAGCGCGAGTGCCTGTCGCTTGTGTATGAGGAATGGGTGTAAGGCGTGTTCTGCAAGCTGCTCAGAATACAATAAAATACCCGATGTTTGCTGCGTCATATTGTTTTCGCAAACGTCTCTCTCTAAGCGCAGACGTGTGATGACGTCAAAATGATTTTATAGCTCTCTCTGTCACCGCCGTTGCCAACTTAGAGGAATAATGCTTGGCGCTAGGACTTGACAGCCACCGTAATTGCTGTGTTTAAAGCATTTACTTATCGCAGATATTGGAGACCACGAACCTCATTTTCGTTTCTTTTTTATAATTTACAAGTCTTTTGTTTACCATGTGCCTATGAAGCAATGTGACGCAAGCGCACACGGCGTAGTATAGCTATTCCTCAGATGCAATAATGTCTTCCCTATGAGTCAGAGGGAACACAGCTGTGATGCCGTTTGTTTGCTTCCAGGAACTGGAAAAGAAGATTTCTTAGCACAATCGGATAAATAGGAGTAGCCAGCAATCCTCAAGCAAATGCCAGAAATGCAGACCCGTAAGTTATGCGGAGCAGAGGCGTAGATGAATTAAAATAGCCAGAACTAAGTTGAAGTATTTGCAAAACAGAGACTATGGAAATTAGTAAAGCTGCTACTTGTTAAAGACAGTTCAAAAAACCTCTGTTCACCTACAGTTGCTGAGGGCTGAGATCGACAAAAGATTGTGAAACTGTAAAAGAGGGGTATGACTTCTGTCCCTAAAGAGAAATCTAGCTCTGTCATTTCTAGTGGGTTCATCTGCCCTTTATGCTAAAAGGGTTATAAAGGCCATGGAATAGAGACAAAAAACAATTGAGCCATGGAAGTCACCCATCGTTGATCCGAAGAGATTAGCAGCACGACGGGTGGAAGGTTATGCTTTTTGTGAGACAAGCGCATTAGCTTTTTCTGCGCGAATTTCTTTTTCGCAGTCTTCTCTTCCGTAAAAGAGTGTTCCTTCATCGAGCCTAAAATAAATCAACAGTATTGCTCTTAGATGAAATACAATAAACACAGTACCATGGTAATTGGAATTATTCCTAATTTCTTTTATATACATTGGTTATATGATTATATATACAACTTTATGTGAAGAGCGCCTTGAAAAACATGGCAAAGAATATTTGCCACTATAATTTTCTTTAGTACTTTGTGTCCTTTTGAGCTCAACGAGACAAGGGAATTTGCCACAACTTTATAGAAATCCAAACTGTATTCTGCGTGTTTCATGGCATACAAGATGGCCCAGTTGTTTTTCCACGAGATTTAAAATACACCGGTACGGGAGAAGCGGACGCTAATTGAGCCATTTTGCTGACTTTATTTTTCTGAAATTGGTTTAGGCCTGTTTTTTCTACTTATGTTTTGAGCCAAAAATTTCCGAGAATACTTCTAGTGTGAATATGAAACACTACCAAAGACGTCTCTACTCAATCATTTCTAACATTGGTGCGATCTTGGTTTTTGTTTGATTGGAAGCACACAGAGCAGAATACGAAGAAAAAAGAGACACACGCACGCCCACGCACACATGCACGCTCTTCGAGAAAGAGTTGCTGTCAACCACAGAACTCTTAAGCGCAGCAGTGTTTTATTCTGGCGCACATTTAAATTGAACGAAGCAGTACGTGAGTGAATACGGCCTCGTGGACAGTAACACTGTCGTTGTCGCATTCAGCAATAACTACAGAGGTATAAACGGCGAAACTCCAAGCAGTAAATTTTGCCGCTCCTCGTTTCTACGTCAAGGAGCTGCAATTTCGGTAGAGCCATTCTTTTTAGCTATGACCTGTGACATAGCTTCTGACAACGTGATTAACTTACGCTCGAAAACACCCTCAACTGATTTCTCTACAGTTGAGACAACCGACTTAATCAGGCCTGTTTCCACATCCGAACCTAGTGATTTTGCAAAAGCTGCATATGGATTCCTCTTATGGTCTAGCTGTGCATAGGCATCTGCTTTAGAGCACTTTTTATGCTGGATAATGTCGAGAACATCTTGATCATCTGCGCGTTTTGGGCATGCATAACCTACATGCGAGTCCAGACATAACCTACATATGCGAGCTGCTTCTAGGTCAGTTTTTGATTTAACGTTAGCAGCAAATGAATTAAGGGTCTCATCATGGGCTACGGTGGATTGGGGTACATCTAGCGACCACTTCCCAGTTACGGTTTTTATAGTATCTGCTCCCTTTAGAGTAATTATTTGTGAAGAAATATTTGTCAACCATGAACCCTTTAAAAAGTTCGTGAATTCCTCTTTTTCCGCCACAGCATCATCTGAGCATTCTGAACGTGCTCAACAAGCACTCTCTTCTCTGTTAGATGCCACTGAGCGTTCAGTGTTTACTGTGAAACCGTCTGTTCCTAACAAAATGTCGTGCCAATGGTGGAATGAAGACTGTGAAAAATCATTCCGTATGCAGCTGCATGGAAGAGCCTTGCCCATGAACAGTGCCCCCAAAATAGGATAAATTATAAATTTTGTGCGGCTCCATTTACAAAAAGAAACTATTCGTATAGCAAAGGATGAGTATAGTGCTAATATGAATATTTATCTCTCTAATTCAATTAATCAGAAGGCATTGTATAGATTCATGGAACGCAACCAAAGTTCATCTCCACCACATGTAACCGAGTCAGAGGTGTTATCACCCCCATGAAGCAAAAGATAAACTTGAACAAATTGCGAACGGCCTTGCTATTCGCGTTCAAGCGTGAACGGTGGTTCTGTTACATCGAACTACGCCATGTGCTGATTTCATTTCGGTTGAGCCATCGGAAATGCATCGTATAGCGGCTTCTCTGAAACCTGCAGCTCCTGGGTGTGACGGTATTGCAGTTGCTATGCTGAAAGCTTTAGTGCAAGACCACAACTCGGAAGTGTTGAATATTGTATATTTTTCCATTGAAACTGTTTGGTTACCTAAATACTGGAAAGCTGCTAAAAGTACACCAATCCTCAAAGATCCGAAAAAAAGGTTTTGATTTGAATAATATTCGGCCTAGTTCTCTAACCTGAAATCTAGTAAACTTATTTAACGCATAGTTCACCTGCGCCTCACAAACCATGTTATGACCCGGAATGCATTTTGTGATGCACAGATTGGGGTCGTCAAGGGTGGTCGATTCAGCTCATACAGATTTGGAGAATAGAATTAGGTTAGCAATGAAGAAGAAAGAAGTGTTGGCATTAGTGGCTTTTGATATCGCCATATCATATGATAGTGTAGAACACTCTAAACTGTTGAATAAGATAAACGAAATTAGGCCACATATTTACATTTTTCCATGGCTAAAAGAATTCTTAAGGAATAGGACCTTGTTCTGCTCTAGAGGCTCTTTAACTTCTGAAATTGATTACCAAACTAAACGCGTGCCTCAGGTATCGGTGCTATCTTCATTACTTTTTAATATATTAATGAGGGATATTCATGTTCATCCAAATATAAAAGGGTACATGTATGCGGATGAGATTGCCTTTTTCTCTTCTGCACGAGAAGCTCATTCTTTATACCAGTTATTGCAAGCCTACTTGATTGCCCTCTAAGTTTGGCTGGGCAAAGTAAAATTAATTCTTAACATGAAGAAATCTTCAGTACTCGCTTTCCCACCAGCACACCCTCTTTATATTTCCCTTTCGTATTGCTGTTCACAAATCCCACAGGTTGAATCCTTGAAGTACATGGGTGTATTATACCACTCCCAATTAGACTGGCGGCCTCATATCAAGAGTAATTGCCTGAAATGTGAGCGAACCCTTGGTCGCCTGATTCGAAATAGCCATAATAAATTCGGTGTGTGCAGAGATACTCTTGTGTTTCTCTATAAAAGTTATGTGAGACCAATTCTGGAGGTTGGCTGTGTTCTTTTCTCCGGCATTCCTAAATACAAACTACGACCTATGTTGCTACTAGAGAGGCTGGCTTTACGACTATGGGGTTGGTAAAATCAGTTTCAAATGCAGTCCTCTATTTAGAGGCTCTTGTACTTGACTTGAACTCTCGATTTGAGCTCCTCACTGTGCGAACCTTTTTACGAGCACTGGAATCTCTGTCTCGAGTGGCTTCTCCCATTTTTATTACACACCAAGCTCAGTTTCTAGATTATCATTGGCCGCAATATATGCAACCACAATTTGTATTTATTCAGTCCTTGCTGTTCAAAATTGCCGTTTCGCTTATGTCAGTAAGACGTGTTGGCAATGTTCAAGCTACTTCCGCACTGTGCTTTGACCAGTCGTTGCCATCTAATGCAAAACACTAGACTACCACTGTAATAAATGGGCACCTTGAAGATTACCTATTACAGTATCCACGATACGTAGCTATCTTCACAGAGGCCTCACAACGGAATGAAAAAGCAGCAATAGGGATTTATTCCCAAACAATCGATTGGATCAGTAGTACTTGCGAGCGGGCTAGTCGGCATTTTTGTGTATAACCATGCAGCGCCGGAGGTCGTCGGACTCGATTGGAGTTTTTCTGTACGAATCCCTGATTACACACCAATATTTACTGCTGAATAGCTTGCACTTGGTTTGGCCTTTCAAAACGTTTCCGGTAACGTTACTCACGTAATCATACTCTCTGACTGCCTGTCAGTCTTAGCAGCATTAAAAAGCCCGGGAATTCTTCTTTTGAAACAAACCCTGATGTTTTTCCTTCCGTTACATTTACAGAAAGTACGCTTTCAGTGGATTCCGGGACACTGCGGCATCGCTTCTAATACATGGCGGATTATTTAGCTAACTCAGCTCTCAATGGGCTTGTTGTCGATGCTGTACCCAATATTATTTTGCTAAATATATCCCGTTTTGAATGGTTTCAAACGTTAAACTCCTTGAACCATGAGCCAATCCTTGCGACTGCGGATTTTAACCATTTAAATTTCCATTGGAATGTCGGATGTTGTACCTCGAGGCAATGTGGGGTCTCCATAACGCTCATGCGTTGTAAAATTTTTTCCCTCAATCTTTATTTATGTCGCTCTGGATTCACGCCATCGAATCTTTGCGCGTCATGTGATGACGTGGAAACAATTGAACATTACACCCTCTCCTGCCACAGGTATGTTACTCAGAGAAGAAATTATTTAAAAATACCTCTTGCTAGCCTAGGATTGCCATTTACAGTTCCTGTTCTCCTCTCCTTTGGTGCAACCGTCAAAGGGTATGCCCTAAAGCCGGTGTGGGAGTTACTTCATAATTATAATATTGCTACTGGAAGATGTGTGTGTTAGCGCTGATCTGTCTGAATTATGCTCTGTTTTTCTTTTAATTATTGTTTTTAATATTTTACAATTTTATTCCTTTTTTTATTGTTTTTTTATTACTATCACCTTAAAATTTAAAATTATTTCAGCAACACTAACTCCTGATTATTAGGTTATCTATCATTCAGTGAAATCGACATTATCAATTATATTATCTCACCTACAACGAATTCTGCCCAATCACCCACTGTGGGTATGTGCCATTAAAACGAGGGAAAAGAAGAAGAAGAGAGGACAGTAGGTGAGCAGTCGGTGCTTGCTTTGCAGCGGACGGTCGGGAAACAGGTGTTTTCCCACTATTGCTGAGAATACGTCTGCTACTTCCTGCCTAACTCATTCGAACATAACCAGTGCCACAGCTTTTTCTTGTTGCTTTTATATTGCTCAGGCAAGGACGGACGCAGGATGGGTCCCACTGCAATGCGATCATTAGGTGGAGTAAGAAAGTGGATCGCCTTCTTATTTGAGATGGGGTGACCAATTTGGAAAGCGCGTGCGAAGTATTAAACAATGTCCATACTCACGGCGCCTTCAGAATGTTCGCGAAATTTGCCTGGATTTCATCTGTGCTACACGCGGCGCGAAAGATACTTGTAATAAAATTTGCGCTTCTTCGAACGTGATAGTACCCACTTTGCCTCTCACATCACGCGAGAGGATGGGAATGCCGCATGCATCGATTGAGAGCCATCTAAATGTTTTAAGTTGAAAAGTCCTTATTTTGCTTCGGGAATCACACAGTGACCGGACATTAGAAGTGAAATCAAACGCATCCAGCTCCTTCATTATTCAATGCAAGGAAGAACGGCGCTACAAAGACGAGGACTAATAATAGGCAAAGCGCTCACAAACGCTGACTGTCGACTTTAATACATTACGAAATGCAAAGCATACATACAAGCAATCACTGCTACAATCTCGTCGTCACAACGGTACGTTATGAAGCACCGGACGAACTATCATACGCCATGGACGCTTTCGTGAGCAAAGAAGAGATTTATTTGTGCCGGCACACTAAATGAAGGCAAGCTGAAACCACACAGGCATCTAATACTTCAAATGCACATGGCAATCATAAGAAAAAGAATATGACTAGCACAATTACCAATATATAGAGCAGGCCAATTCCAAAAAAGAGAATGTAAGCAAGAGAGAACTAAACACTATCGCTGTCTTTGATGATTACATAGTTGCTAAGAAACCGTACCATCATGAAGTAAGTTTGTTAGCTGTAGTCTGTGTTCATCTTACGTCTTCGTCCTTGTCTAGCGCAGCTCTCTTTGTATTGAATTTCGAACCTACTGCTCAAAAAATTATACTGATGCATATCTCTCTGGTACCGAACTTTTTAATGTGTTATAGCGAAGCAAAATGAAACGATCTTTTCTACCTGCATCTAGCTACGACCGCCTGTCTGTCTAGATTTGTTTGATTTGTTCGAACAGGATCGTGCCTATCCTAGTACTTCTTTTTGAGTACATCATTCATTTGTGCGAACATGCAGAAGGTTTCGCAAGATCTACAAATCTGAAGCTTTGCAAAAAGTGCGGCTCTGACGTGTTTAAATGATGCTCCTCTGTGAAGAAAAAGATCGCCAGGAATCAAATGAACGGTACGCAGAACTCAAGATGCGTGCACAGTCTTCAGAATTCCTGTGGATCCAAGGTTGAGTGATTCTGCTCTAAATCAGCAGAAAAACCAGGATACCTAAAACGTAAATTAAAAGAGAGTTCTACTTAAGCTCTACTTAACATTTTTCGCCGTGATTCAAGATTAGGTAGTGAGGCTCGTGCTTTTAAAGCAGACACGCTAGTATGGTATGAGTAATCTGAATATATGAAGCGGATAGCGCGATTTTGAATTTTTTCTAGTGTTAAAGATAGGTTAGCTTGATGAGGGTCCCATACTGATGAAGCGAATTCTAATTTAGGACGGACGAAAGTTAGGTATGCTAACAATTTAATAGAACGGGTAGCAAAACGAAGATTACGACACAAAAACCCAAGAGTGCGATTAGCGTTATTAGCGATATTACTTATATGTAAGGACCAATTTAGGCTCTGTGTTAGGGTAATGCCTAAATACTTACAGGTGGAAACGGGAGGCACTTCGGAATGGAAAAGAACATATTTGTGAGGAATGTGGGAATGCCTGCGATGAAAAGAGATCCAGCATATTCTAGTAATATAAAGAGACAATAACCAATTGTTACACCAAGTTTCTGTTTCTACAAGATTTTTTTGAATGATGTCGGCGTCAGCGCGGTTAGAAATCGGGCGGTAAATTACACAATCGTCAGCGAATAATCGAATGTTAGAGGTGATGTTAGACGGAAGATCGTTAATGTAAATGAGGAAGAGCAAAGGTCCAAGCATGGTACCTTGGGGGACACCCGAGGTGACTGGAGAACGAGAGGAAGAGTATTTATTAGCATAGACGAATTGCTCTCTGTTAGTCAAGAAGTTTCGAAGCCGTTCCGTCACCAAATGGTTAAAGTTTAGGTGCGAGAGCCCTTACTAGAGTAATTGTAGTTTCAGTGTACGTGATAAACAAAAAATATTAAGAGTCTGCGAACGCTCCGTGAGAAAAGTCATGTAAAAAATATGCTTGTAATGAAGAAAGGTAAACCGGTAACAGAAAAGATTGACCTCATCCGGATGGTCTTTGTCAATTTAAAAACGAAAAATACCCCAGGCTACTATGTCTCCTATTCAGTTCCATGAAAAGAAGTTTGCGCGGTCTTATACTGACCGCTTACTATAGCCAGGAAGCCTGCAATGCAGATTCGGGAGCACTAACGGACGTTTCGGACTACACGCGGTAAAATATGTGTAGACTCTATTTAATGTCATGCAGTCGAAACAAAGGATGTTTGAAAACAACGCTAAATGTAGGTGCTGCGTTACCTTCATATAATGTAGGTCCATATTGGACATGTCTGAAAAAAGTGAACATGCCTGTTGTTTCTTGGTCATGCCTTTTCTAAATTTATATTTTGCAGTGTGCGCAGCAAAGAAGGACATTTTCAGTAGTGTTTGCAGTTATAGACTACCGTCTTAAGATTTATGAATTTTGAAACATATGAACTTACACCCCGCGCTTGTCTCACTTTCTTCTGTAGATAGACACCGTGAGCCTCTTCAATTCTAACGAGTACTGGGTGAGTGCAAATTTTCCTGCGCGCAAGCGTGAAGATAAGTATTCGGCCTTTTGCCTGGTCTTTATGCGCTAGCAAATAGCAAGAATTCCGGCTTCTTGCCTCATTGTACATCGGATAGTACTGAAATGTTTTGAATGAAAACAAAATGCACAAATAAACAAATTGACAGAAAGCACCGACAAAGAACTCATTGATAGGAAGAAATTTCCTTGATAAATAAACGATAGTGTGATAGCGAACTGCTGCACGGTATGAACTAAAACCAGCACACAACGAACAAAAATGCGTCCTTAATCTGTAATATGTTTACATATATTATATATTAACTATTGATACTTGAATAACAAATCACAAAATAAAGTACTACGTTTAATTTCTGTTTTGCTGACCTGATCACACATTATTCGAAATGTTTCCTATTAATTTGAATCCCTGCATGATCTTCGATGGCGATGCAATCTTGACCAGGCTTGCAATTTTTATAACCTGGTTCGAACCGCAGGAATAAAGAATCGCCGTTGCGTGAAGTGCTCAGATATACTGGTGCATAAAGGTGTATGATATAACTGAGTTTAAGGATTGAAGATAATGACAAAAGTGTACAAATTGGCGCTTAGGTTTTGGGATTTTGTGTGCCAAAGCAACTCAGGCATTGCCAGACGCTGTAGTGCGGAACTCCGAAAATTTGATCTCCTGCGGTTCTTTAACGGGCACTGACATCGCACAGCACACGGGCACCTTGCTTTTTGCCGCCATGGAAAAGCAGACGCCGAGGCTAGGATTCGATCCCGCTTCCTTGTGATCAGTAATCGAGCGTAGCAACGACTGCGCCCCCCCCCCCTCCTCCGGGCGGAGCACGAAATGGCGTGAGTATTCATTGAATGTAACATACTCTAATACCTACCTCTAAGTGTATTTAGCTCGCAAGCTTTTTGCGTCATCTGGAACATCACCAAGAAATTGCGAACGATTGAATTTTACATCTGGAGCCAATTTGTTAGCTTATTGTCATGGCTATCCTACTAGGGGCACGGCTCCGTTACCACCATGAAAATCTTCCCACTACGGATTTTTAAAACCGCGTCCTTATGTGGTGGCTACTTTTTCTCGGATCGTGCTTCTTCACCGCCATCCGGTGCCATTGAGCGCCTTGCACTCTCGTCGACGTCTTGGCCAATCCTTGTTGTCGACCGTCTTTTTACCTCGCAACAGGGATCTCATCTACTATCTCCGACATCGACGACGCATATAAAAACAAGCTCGGAACCGTCCACCTCGGGCACGGCACCGTGACTGCCAAGGAAATCTTATCGCTACGGATTTTGCAGGTAAGGTATTTACAATGCGCTACCAGTGTCACGAACAGCGAATATTGCCAATTTGTCGTGTCGTACCCCGAAGACTGCAGTGATACAATGAAACATATATTGCCCTTGCCATCTCGTCGTTACTAATTTTTTTATGGTTTGCTACTGTCACTGTCGGGTGATCTTGAAAGCAATCCCGTGCCTATGAATGCCACCGAAAGCCACACATTGGATACCCTCTTGCTTGACAGTCTAAGGAATTGAAGCTGGTGAAGCGACCATCTTTAATGAAATCAAAGGTGTTAAGGAAAGGCAGTAAGCTACAGTTAAAGAAGTCAAGCAGTTGATATTAGCAGTAGCAGCCCTTGAAACAGCATCAATCTCACATAATAGGCCTGATTGTTCTGTAGCTGGCATTGCCATCCAAGACATTTCTTCCCAGCTTTCTAATATTTACACAAGATAGGATGATGTTAGAATAGGCTTCGTCGAAATAATTTGCTTTTCTGTGGCATCGATAATGTAGAAGATGAAAGGTGGGAAGATCCTGAAGAGAAAATAATTGCGTTTTGTTCAGAGCATCTAGAATGATCAATCGTTGTCTCTAGATTTGAAAGGAGTCATAGAATAGGCAAAATCAAAAGACAAAGAGAACATCCTTACAAATTAGCACAAGCTGAAAGATAGCAGTTTCACTATGCGCGAGGATTTTTCCGCTACAACTCGGGAGGCTAGAAAAAAGCTGACCAATTTTGCTAATTCACATTCGAAGTCTTATAAATTGGCATTTGGTAAACTTCGAATGGACAGAAAAACTTATGTATGTGACCGTGGCACTGATTCGGTCACCTTAGTGTCTCCATACCTAGGCAATACAACGAGTTTGCGAGGACGTCCTGGAACCACGTCATACTCCTCCGCTCCGTCGCTTCCGTTTCGTTTTCTAACATCCCAAGCTTCATGCCTAAACGCTATCAGCTCTCTTCCTTTCTTCAAGATAGCGAATATTTTATAGTTTTTTTTAACCGAGGCATGATTACATGCTGATATCGATGACAGTTAAATCTTTCAGACGTCCATACTTACAAAATCTGCAGCTAGGACCGTAAAAAAAAAAGAGGGGGTGGGGTGCTACTCGCTGTTAAAAAACATTGCCGTTCATCGTTATCACCTCTGACTCTTGTGTCGAAATAGTATCGGCCGCCTGAAAAATTATCCCTTCGGATTTGCTTATCGGGGTGTGCTACTGTCCACCAGATTATGTGATTTCTTTCATTCATAATTTCCGCGGTTGCATTTTTACCGCTGTTGGCCAGTGCTCGCCTAGAATCATATACTTGCTCGATGGTTTTATTTTACTTCAATAGATTGGATTAATTTGTCTTCATCTAGTTATCCTGCAACTTAACTCATGAATCTAACTCTAGGTTTCAGCACTCTTCAAGTAATCAGCCAGTGTTCTCACGGTTTTAAAATACTAGATTTAGCTCCATCCATTGCTCCCGAAACCGTGGGACAAGTTATGTACCTTGACGGATTTACCAATAACAAGATGTTGCAGTTTGACATGCAGGTTCCTTGTTTTTTTGTCGGTACTACAACTACAAAGATCAGCGATTATCGCAAAGGAAAAATATGACTAAATAATGTGGAATTTGCCACCTGTTTTACTCAGACATTTTTACCGCTAGGAAACCAACGATCTACCGAAGCAGACTGGTTGGCCTTCAAACACAAATTGCGTGCGTGGATAGAGAAGTATGTTCCACTCAATACAATAAGTAATGAAAAAACGAACTCATTGTTCAAAAAGACTCTCCGTAAATTACGAAATAAAAAGCGCCTGCACAGAAATGCTAAATCTGCTCCCTCTCCGCTCTCAGTTGAAATGTACAATTAGTGCCTAAAAACATTATTTTCTGCTATTACAGCAGCCAAAAACAAATATTTTGCTCTCGATTTGCCGTCGCTATTGCAGAATTATTCATGTAGTTTGGCAAAGTATACCTCCTCAATTAAAACAAGACTTCGTACAACTACACAATATTGACGGTGTTCCCCTAGCTGATAGTGAATGTCCAACCACAATTAGCACATTTTTTTTTTACGAAACACCCAAGAGCATCATTCCAATATTCCAGTTGTTCATGATTAAGATGAAGCCCATTACCATCAGTGCTGATGTTACTGCATCGCTCATTAAGAACCTTAAGTTATCCTCATCTGCCGAAGTGGACAGCAAAAGCTCTAAGATCCTCAAAAACGTCGTTTCAACTACCAGCCAGATTTAAGCCTTACATTTGAGCAAAATTTATCTTCCTGACCAGTGCCTACTGCCTCGAAAATGGCCAAGGTCATTCCTGTCTTCAAAACGGGCACTGAACCCTCGCCTGATTACAGTAGGCCTATTTCATTAACTTGCATATGCTGTAAAATATTTGAGCATATCATCGCTTCTCACATTTACAGTCATCTAGAATGAAATAAATTTTTTCTTTTTAAATCAGCATGGTTTTAGAAAAGGCTACTCATATGATCCCCAGTTATTTCAATTTATCACTGACTTGCACTTTAAAATGGTAGATAACGACCAAATAGATTGTATGTTTTTACACTTATCAAAAGCATTTGACAGAGTTGATCACGGTCGGCTTATTTCTAAATTATCTACCCTTTGTCTTGATTCTCTAGCATTATCTTGGGTTCGTAACTTTCTCTCCTTTCTTCAACAATTCAGAGTTGTCAACGGCTCTGCCTCACCACTGTGTGACGTAATCGCCGGTGTTCTGCAGGGAAGTGTGATTGGACCATTACTTTTTCTCATTTACAATAATATACTTCGCATTAACATTGCATCCTATTAACGTCTTTTCGCAAATGAATGTGTTGTGTACCGTAAGATTCCTTCAGAGGTGGTCAGTTCAAAACCCGCCGCCGGACACCCACCGGTAAAATTGGGTACAAGCGTCCCCCGGCCCGGCGCCCGGCTCTTTTGATACTTTAAACTGGTTTTCATACCTTTGTTCGTTGGTGTAAAAACTGGCACATGATTCTCAACACTACTAAATATAAATCTAGGACCTTTAGCCGTAAGCATGTTATATCTAACTCCAACCACTCAATAAAAAATACTTTCCTGTTCAACGTTATGTCGTATACATATCTTGGAATTCAATTCAAATCAAAGCTTGTATGGTCTCACATTTCCGAAGTCGGCAGCAAAGGTTCAAGGACTCTAGGTTTCATGCGCCGAAACTTGTAAAACTCGCCTATCTAACATAGCTGGAATTTCATTCATGTCTAAGGTCTCCTCGTAAAAAATACCTCATGGAAATGTTTGAATCCATTCAAAACAAAGCTGTCAGGTACATCTAAGGTGTTTATAGTCCCTTCGCCACTATCTCCCAGCTTGAAATCTTTAAGAATATTCAGCTACTTGAAGTCCGTCATTCAGTTTCCCTTCTGCGTTTATTTCATAAATATTGTTATGTGGTGTGAAGTGAAGAAAGAAGTGTCTGTCTTGGACGAAGACGACGCTCAGTGTTGAGCTGTGCGGCTAAGCGGTGCCCATCGATTTATGTCTCCGGCGACCATCAAGATTGGGACGTTATTCTACCCTTTGTAACATTTGCCCATAACTCTTCTCGTCATGATACCGCCGGCTCCTCTTCCTTTTATCTGCTCTTTGGCCGACACCCATTACTCCCCTTTGATACATCGCTACCTACTACTGACGCCGTCACTAGTACTTAGGCTCGTGATGCCATATCGGGCGCTAAAGATGCTCGCCACATTGCTTGCGACAGGCTCTTTGCCTGCCTAGGCTCCCAGCAATCCCGTTATAACAGTCGCCATTGCGATGTGCACTACGCTCCTGGCTCTCTCGTTCTGTTCTGGCTCCCATCACGCCTGGTGGGCTTGTGCGAAAAACTTCTACCACGCTACACAGGCCCCTACCGTATCTTACGCCGAGGTCACCGATGTCACACGCGAAATCGAACCTTTGAACCTGAAGTCTTCTGCACCAGGAGCTTCCGACATTGTGCACATGACACGACTCAAGCCGTATTATTCACGCCCTGCTTCGTTTACCTAGAACGCACCGGGACTGTGCTTCTGCGGCGGGGGTGGTGTTATGTGGTGTACCATGCTGGCATTCCGCAAGTGAAGAAAGAAGTGTCTGGGTGTGTGGACGAAGACGACGCTCAGTGGTGAGTTATGCGGCTAAGCGGTGCCAATCGATTTCAGAGTGGCGTTACCCATCGGTGCGTGATTTTCCACCCTTAACAATATGTTTACATCCGCCATTCGTTTTTTCCTCTAGAATCACCTTCTCGCTTCTCGCAGAGGTTACGTAATCATCTTACCTTCAAACGCATATATGGCAAAACTCGGTAACTTAATTCATCTTCTTTACCTACAACAATTAGGCTGTGGAATGATCTTCCTGACAACATAGCTTCTATATCTGACCATGTAAAGTTTAAAAAGCTCTTGTGTATGCATTTATCACTATAGCATTGTTCAAAATAATGAATCAGTTTCAGTTGTTCCTAATGTTGCTTCCGGATATACCTATGTTTAAGTTATACCTCTTTTTCTTTCTTTTTTTATGTTCCGGTTTCGTTCTTTGCATTTTCTGTAATTTTGCTCGGTTTCATCTTTACCCTGTTTTTGGTCTACAATATATGCTCCTTTCATGTATACTTGCTCTGTACCGCGTCTGATGCACCGTTATACTGGATTATTATTTCTTTATGTATATTTTTTTATATACCCCCCTTAGCCAAAGAACTTCGAGGCCTCTGAGGCACAAATAAATAAATACATCATGAAAATGATTACGCTGCTGAATTTTCTGCCGTTTTTCTAAAATACACAAAATTTATCTTATAAGGCAGTCTTGCGTACAGGGTTTAAGCTCTCGAAAAAGTACAGAAGAAAGATATAAAACACTTCTGAATGTTAGAAACCTGACATGAATATCTTATTGTGATGATAAAACACTATCCAAGGGTTACCTGAAAAAAAAAATACTTCTGATAATCTACAGACATATTTGTGAATGGAGCTAATTGACCAATTTCAGAGCCTAAGCTTTATTACGTGTGATGCAACTTCGTATTTCTCCTGGCTGGTGCCGACTGGCGTTTAAAACTTAATGGGGGATGATGTGGGACGTTTACAAAAAGGAGAAACGTATAATTATGTTCTCATTAAGCCTCGATCAGCGTCGTTTTATTCCGCAGGTGCGTACGGGTAACATTATAGACGGTGTTGTCTCTTTACAACACAGGACAACTTTAAAAAATGAGAAATTTGAACATCTGATCACTCAAATAACAGGAAAGCATAATACGTTCCCGTCATACCCCCGTAATTTTTAAAGCTCTGGAGCCTCTACGATCCTAGTGTGCTCCACACTGCGCAGAAGGCAAAGCAACCTAAGCTTCACGTCATTGTTTTCCGGATCGTACACAATGCATTTCAGACTTCAGGCAGGGATTGCTGCTTTACCAGAAAGCTTCTGCTTTAACTGACAGGTCTCACATGTAGCCATCAACTTATTGCTCGTATGGTACATGTCAATGCCAAGTTATCGGGCGTCTGGGATCTGGGCGAAAGGGCCCGGAAGTGAGGAGTGTGATACGGGGAAGCTTTGAGGCCTGCATGCAGAAAAATGGCTTTCAGAACGTGACCTGTAAGCATTCGAGGGAGGACCACTTTTTAAAACATCGTCCTTGGTATCCCATTTGCCGGAAGACCTCTGTCAAAGCCCGAGTCGCTGCTGTTGTTGTTGTTATTGACCAAATAACATATGGCGCATACCCACAGAGTGGGATCGACCAAGAATTGGGTAGCAAAAAAAATGTTTGAATTATACTCGCATCTAAAGAAAAAGCTATTCGAGGGGTAGAGGAGAAGAAAAAAAAAGGGTTATAAATGAAATATAAAATGAAAAGTGTAACACACACGAGAGATTGACACTGTAATTTTAGAACAAGTGATGTTTAAATATTTAGCAAGGCAAAAAATTCGATTCCAGTAAAAAATTTTGCATGGCGGTGAAAATAGACCTGTGACTGTGTCCAAGGATGGTGGCACAAATGATAACAATATCGGGCTACTTAAACTGAGGCCAAGCTGTTGCAAAGGTCTTTCCATCAACTGTCTTCTCAACGTAGTGAAGCGGTGGCAAAACAGTAAAACGTGATCTAATGATTCCTGTTCACCTCAAAATGCGCAGACTGGAGGAAGTGCCAAACCACACCTGTAAAGATAGAAATTTAAAGGTGGGATACGGCGTCGCAGTCTTGTTAGAAAAATCTCAAGTGCCGTGAATGACATGATTTCGTATTCCAAGAATAATTTAGATTCAGGTAGTCATCAGATCTTCAAAGATCTCCATTTTTCATATTTAATAGAACGTTTCTCCGAAACCTCCCTGCTGTGATGTACGCAGTCGCCGGGAAGAAGATAATACGAGGCCATTAAGGGACTCTTTCGCCGAACAACCAGCATATTCATTTAGAGGCACATTGCTGTGGCCTAGAACCCATACCATATGTACAAGTTTGAAATGTTGAGGGATCAGGGAGAGAAAGGGTTTTACTATTGGAGAATCAACTGACGAACAGAGGGATCAACACAAGGATAGAGAGTCGGAAATTACAGCCACTTTAGAAAAAGAGGCGTGTAATTTCCGCAAAGCGAGTACCACCACCAGAAACTCCGCTTTAAAAATTGGGGTGAAGTCCGGAAGCCGGATAGAAAAAGACCAGTCTAAATGCGCACAATATATACCCACACACGTCTTTTTATTACATTGACATGTGTCAGTAGCTAATACTAAACTATCAGAATGGCTCCTTAAATATTCTTCTAATAATCAGTTTAGAATAACGGATGATAAGTCTTTAATAATATTCGGGAAGATGTCGTCAAAGACAATTTCAACAGATGACCCGCTGGTTTGTATGGATAGAATACTAGGAAGGGAAACATATAAAGCGTCCAGCAAATTTTGGCCATACCTACATGCGGGGTGTGAAATTTTGGCTAATAGACACCAAAAACGGAGCTCGGTTGACAGCAAAAAAATAGACATATATCGGTGAAACTCTGATTCATATATTCTTAGGTACGTATGAACAGTTAGAATTTTTAATCTACATAAATATCAAAGCAGGAATCCGGGCTTCAAGGTAGAGCACATTGTTGGCAACAAATGTTGGAAGTCCGAGACACAACCGAAGTGCTGCTCGCTCCAAGAGAACAAGCGGCCGAATTTTATAAGCTGCTGAACCAGAAAGCAAGACTGAACAGAACTGTAAAATTGGGCGTACATACATAACATAAATCATTAAAAGCACATCTCTCGGCATTCCGGACTGGGGACGACTAATTCGGCGCAACATGACCACGGCCCGAGCCCCTTCGTAACAATATGGTTGATGTGGGGTTGCTATGAAAGATTATCATCATAAGTGATCCCTAAATACTTTATTGATTTAACCTGTGGTATTATTTGCTGCTGATACATTACAGACAGACTTACAGAATCTTTTATATTGAATACAAGGACCGCGCTTTTGATAACATTTAATGTGAAACGCAAGCCACACAACCAATTCTCAAAAGAGTTTAGGTACGTTTGCAAGCGGAGATAAAGAGATTTAATATCCGATGCAGTTGCAAAAACCGCAATATCATCTGCATATACGTAAGTGCAAACGTCATGATTAACTGGAATTGAGCTGAGTAGTATGTTAAAAACCACAGGTGAGAGGACTGCTATTTGCGGCACTCCCCTGGCTCGATTATATCTTCCAGAATGAACGCCATTTAATGCACAGCAAAACTCTCGGTTTTGGAGGAATGCAGATATCCAGGATACTAAATGATGTGTAAACTGAAGAGGTTTTAATTGCAATAGAATGCGATGTTCAACACTACCATAGGCTTCGGCTATATCTAGCGTTATCAAGGCAGCATGCATTGTTTTGGCCCCGCGTTAAAAGAGCTCGACTCTCGACGTCAGCATGCGCATTCCAGATGGAACACTTTTGATGAAAACCAATTTGAAAAGGGTTGAAGATATTTTCTTGATTCATGAAGTCCGAAATACTTATAAGTATGAGTCTTTCAATTATTTTACAATGTTTGATGTTAATACAATTGGTCTATTATTATCTATGGAGAAGACACCGCCTTTGTTCTTAAGTAAAGGAATTACTTTGGCAAGTTTCCGTTCTGGATGTATCCAAGCATGTTTGATGGAATATTTACCTAGCTCTAATAATGTGTCAGGTGACACCTCAAGAAGAATTTTGAACATTTTTGAATATACGTTGTCAGGACCGGGAACAGCGGCTGGTAATCTCATAACTATAGGAAAAAGCTCAGAAATGAAAATCTGAAGATCATAATTAACTGGATACATTGGCATTACGGATATCGATCACGAAGGAAGTGTAGAAGAGAAACGCTTCTCCAGTCCTTTGGCAATTGTTTCAATTGTGTCTTTTGATTCATGGGGACTCAAAATAAGAGAATGTAGATTTTGTGATTGCGGAATCTTTTTCCGCGAGCGTAAAAACCAAAAAAGAGCAGTTAGGTTGCCAGATTTAGACAGGGAATCAAAATGCCTAATATCATACTCGTCCTTCGCTTTTGCAACTGTACGTTTAAAAGTAGCTGCAATAAACTTAAAATCAAGTCATTTTTAGGGCACTGGTTGTGGAGAAGCTTTTTCCATGCCGCCTTTCTTCGTCTGTAAACTCGGTAACAATCAGCATTCCACCAAACAGCTGAAGTATTCCCTTTTGAGCTCCGTACCAAGATCTCAGACTTCTTACGGCAATCCTCAATCACCGAGTATACAAGCATTTTGATTTTTGTTCTTCATCCGTCCTAGTCACTGACTCAAGATTAGAGCGTCACATTAACTGAAAATTATTATAGTTAATAAATTACTTCAAATGAGAAGTCGCTGGAGTTACAGGGCAATTAACATCAAAAGCAATCGGTATGTGGTTACTAGGAAACCATAAATCAAGTGTCGACCAATTATTAGCGAAAAGGCTGGGAGAGCTAAATGTAAATCTAACACAGATTTTGTTTTCTTATGAAAGTGGCCGAACCTGAATTTCTACAGGAAAAGTTATTATGTGTAACACAATCCCAAAGATGCTTGCCGAAACTACCTGTCTTGTACCTCCATGACACATGAAGCGAATAAAAATCACCAGCCAGAAGAACAGAGTTCCGACGACTAACTAATAGCAGATCTAGAGGTTTTGCATCTTGTACACCGCTATAAAGAAATAAACATTCACTAAGGAAAACGGCCAGCGCCTTGCAATTTCATAGTCTAGGGCCAATAACTCACAATCTAGAGACGACAGCTGGAAAGAAATCTTAGCCATGCGACAGAACTTTGTAGAGACAAATATAATTAAACCTCCTTCTTTTGATTGACGATCTTATCGAAATGAATGATAATTTTGTAAAAAGAAATGCTTATCGGCTGTTAGCCAACTTTCTCACAAAATATTATATTTGGAATATATTGAGAAAAAATCTAAACTAAATCTGTTGAAGCTGTTACAATTGAATGACAGTTTCACAGGATAACTTTTAGTGCCCCTATGATTACGATTACGAAATATGGGTAGCTGCAACTGCCTGCCCCAAAATATTCTCCTTTTGCTTTGATGAATGCTGATGTTTCTTTTATTTTAGTTGGGACCGTGGAGAAAAATGGTTGGACATGAGAGACCTACACTGTTTTAGATGTCTTACATCTGATTCAACCATCTCTGCGTCATTAATGACTTCATCCTCATCTGGAGAAGTAGTCCTGCGAGCCGAAGCAACAGCAGTGCTTTCAAGCAGTTGAGACCTTTCCGAAGGCATGTTTTCTATGACAGGGGCTGTTCCTGATTGCAGGGCTTGCGTTAGCTGAACAGTCAGAACGTTAGAAAAACCCTGCGTGACAGTAGCAACTATCCGGTCGACCATTTAGCCATTGAGGCTTCCACTTGAGTGATTATTGCCTTTGAGATTGATGCATCGAGAAGCACACCTTATTGGGCTGACACACCTGCATAACTATGCAGTCGCTCTTTAACTTCTGTTACAGCGTCACGACGCGAACAGCGTTTTCTATTACTTCTAAAATTTGAAGCTCCTGTCTTCGAGATGAACAATCCAAGGAGTTTGCAGCATGGGCTCCACCGCAAAGGCAGCATTCGGCGTTTAGTTGTGGACATGATGACGAATGATGACCATCGCCACATTTGCAACACCGCACGGAGGACTTACAACCACTAGCACTGTGACCATATCGGCAGCAATTAGTACACTGCAGTGGCTTAGATTCAAGAGGATCCACACAAAAGATCAATGGCCATGCTTTTAGCTTTGACGGGAGTGAAGTTTCCGCAAATGTGGCAATCACTGACTCTGTTGGTGCCCGCGTATTATTAACCTCTCGGCTGTAGCGATACACCGCTACCACACCAGCCGCCGAAAGAAGGTCGAGAGTCTCAGCTGGAGTTAAAGAAGAGTATCCTCAGACCAATCCTTTTGTGCATGCAAGATGAGAAGGAATAAAGCTGCTCACCTGATGCGATCCAAATGAACTGCATTTAAGCAGATTGGTTTTGGAGATCGGCACAGTATCCCGCCTCGTCCAAACTGCTTCACTTCTGTAATCGAATCATACAGGGAGGAGGCTGCCTGGAGAGCAGCTCCAACATTGCCACGGTTAGTCATTTTGATAAATCCGCCATCTTTGGGCACCAGTGCTACAGGAATGTTTCGAACGCCAGATCATTGAAACGTTTCCAGAGGTAGATCATGAGACACAATGAAAGCCGACCAGGGGGAGCTCCCCTGGCCGGGAGACTGCGTAGACAGCACTTCACCGCTACAATCTCTCCGCGAGCGTTATCAATACAGCAAAAGGCGCAAATGCGCAGACGAAAACAAAAAAAGAGGACCAGCCGCCCAATACTTAGCCGATTCCCGATCAAATTCTTCGCTTCGCACCGCCGTTCCGGGCACTAGGGTGCTCTCTGTTTTTCTATTCCTAACAAAGTATTTTAAGACATCCGTTCAGAATGCGTCCTCCTCCTCCTTCAAAATTCATGACGACTTCCTAAGAACGAGCCCATGATTCTGCTTGCCTATTGCAGCTGCTCTGATGGCGATAAGGTTAAGAACAACAGCGGCGATGCGAAGAAGGAAGGAAACGTCAATGACTGCAGCACTGACGTTACATCATTTGAAAATCAAATAAAGTTTACTCAAGGCAAACCGTTTTGAGACCTAGAAAAACATTTAAAACCGTATGGTTTTAAATGTTTTTCTAAAACATTTAAAAGAGCCTAAAACATAAAAGAGCCTTCGCTCGTATAACTAAGTTTACACCAAGAGAATTGCAAACCAATTTTTTTACGATTTTATATCATTTTATTCTTTGCGGAATCATTCGACCACAGATGTGTATACAAAATCGTCTCTGGAAATCAGGATATTGCGGCGTTATGGCGTCTGTTAAATAAAATTTGACCTAGACTTCGCAGTCTCCTCGCTTATTAAGAAAAATAAAATAATATTCTGAAAATTCGAGAGTTCAATAAAAATTCATGTGAAGGCTCTAATGCAGCATAAAAAAAAACAAAACAGCAGCAATGGGAATTACTTTGTCAAGGGGGCGTTGAAGACGCATGCAAATATTGTTATAAGGTTGCGAATGATTTAGAAATATGTTCGTGATTTCCGTATCTACGGCAAATGTTTCAGTGCTTTCTTGTAGGGGGAATGGCAGGGTAACATTACCCTATCTGTAACTATTCCTTTGCGTAATAATGAGGTTTGAGTTAGGCGCCAAAACTGTAAGCCTAAGAGTTCGTCTATGCTAGTTTTCAATTTTTTTTTCGCACCTGTGCGGCCCTTTCGAGGTGTTCAAACTTATATGTTTCTTCATATGAGTGAAAATGTTTACGACTGGATCAGAGAAACAAAAGCATATCCTCTATGTAATTATTCGTGCGTTTGCGGCATTACAGAAAAAAATATATGGCTTTGGACATCTAAGAAATAAAAAAAAAAAACGCAGGAAGGGCATGCTCGTAAGGGTGTGTAAGGCAGCGCTAAGAAAAATTGTATAACGTATACGTATTTGACGTTGGCTGCCTACGGCAGGTGAAGCAGACTAATATAAATACTATTTTGCAGTAGCACTAAGGGTATTATCAGTTCAGTTCAGTCGTTCAGTCGTGTCCGACTCTTCGTGACCCTATATGGACCATGTCACGCCACGCTTTCCGGTCTCTCACTATCTTCCTAACATCACATAATTTTATCTGCAGTGCCTCGAGGATGCCATCTAACCATCAGGTTCGCTGCCTAACCCTTCTCCGGCTACCCTCAACCTTTCCCAACATCAAAGCTTTCTCCAGCGACTCCTCTCTTCTCACCAATAACCAAAGTAGCTGAGCTTTAACTTTAGAATTTGACCCTCCAATGAGCAGTCAGGGTTTATGGTCGACAATATCGACTGATTTCATCTTCTGGCGGTCCAAGGAACTGAGTCTTCGCCAGCACCACAATTCAAACGCGTCAATTCTTCGGCGGTCAGCCTTTTCCACAGTTCAACTCTCGCAACCATACATCACAACTGGAAAGACCATAGCACGAGTTTTACAGATCTTGGTTGGCAGACTAATGTATCTGCTCTTTACTAGGCGGTCAAGGCTAACCATTGCTCTCTTTCCCAGAAGTAGGCGGCTCCTAATTTCATGGCTGCAGTCTCCTTCCGAGGTAATCATGGAGCCCAAGAACAGAAAATCTGTCACAGCTTCCACTTCTTGTCCATTGATGCTCCAGGACTTGATAGGGCAAGACGCCATGATCTTCGTCTTTTTAATGTTCAGTTTAAGCCCAAACT
Source organism: Amblyomma maculatum (assembly GCA_023969395.1). Lineage (NCBI taxonomy): Eukaryota > Metazoa > Arthropoda > Arachnida > Ixodida > Ixodidae > Amblyomma > Amblyomma maculatum. The sequence continues at coordinate 197,694 of JAJIZL010024878.1, read as the reverse complement.
TCTCACTCTCTTTTTGTACGCGCATCAGAAGTCTCTTGAGTTCCACTTCACTTTCTGCCATTAAAGTGGTATCATCCGCATATCTAAGGTTGTTGATACGTTTTCCAGCAATCTTCACTCCAGCTGAAGACTCGTCCAGACCGGCCTTCCTCATGATGCACTCTGCATATAGGTTAAATAGGCAGGGCGACAGTATACAGCCCTGCCTCACTTCTTCTTCAATCGGAAACCAACCAGTAAGACCATGCGCAGTTCTAACTGTGGCCTCTTGCCCTTCATACAGGTTCCTGAGGAGACAGATGAGGTGAATTGGAACTCCGATCTCTTGGAGAGCTTGCCACAATCTGCTGTGATCTACGCAGTCAAACGCTTTCGCATAATCACTAAAGCAGAAGTAGATGGGTTTCTCGAATTCTCTTGCTTTTTCCATGATCCAGCGAAGGTTGGCAATTTGGTCTCTAGTTCCTCTGCCCTTGCGAAACCCAGCTTGCACGTCCGGAAGCTCCCGATCCACATACTGCTGCAGCCTACCTTGCAGGATTTTTAACATCACCTTGCTAGCATGCGAAATAAGCGCGATCGTGCGGTAGTTGGAACAGTCTTTGGCACTGCCTTTCTTTGAATGGGGATGTAAACTGACCTCCTCCAATCCTGTGGCCACTGCAGGGTTGTCCAAATCTTCTGACATAATGTATGCAGAATGTTAACAGCGTCATGGTTGAGGTTTTGAAGCAACTCAGCTGGAATGCCATCAATTCCGCTAGCTTTGTTCTTAGCAAGGCTGGCTAAAGCCCATTCAGCTTCACTCTTCAGCACCTAATCTTACTAAAATAGTTACAATTAGTGCATAGATTTTACATTTAGTGGTTCGTTTTTTGCATATAAAAAAACGTTACTTTAATTATTAGGTTTTGTGGTTTAGTCGAAAAATACTGAGTCCATAGTCACAAATTAGAAAAATGTATGTATTGATAGTATATGTTTCTTGAACTGTAGCGATTGCTGAAAGTGAATCATTTTTGTTTCCGACATAAACTTCAAAATATTGGCAAAATATAAGCCTTGAAAACATATATGAGCGGAAGACAAATTCAGTGCGAATGCTGACGTCTATGAAAACCTTAAACATTTAACCAAGACGTGCCCTTTTAAAAAATATACATGGCTGCATGATTTCAAATCTCTTTTATGAACAAATAATTTTTTCTTCCTAAGAGTTTTTATTCTTGGCAAGAAAGACCGTTTCGCCGCCTCGCTGCCACATAATGGGCTCGCTTTTAATGGTCGATGACGTTTAATACTACGAAATGTAGGGTGAACATTGCCGACTTTGCACTAAAATCTTCAGTGTATTTTAGTAAAATATTATGAAATGTTTGTTGAATGTTTATATTAAAGGCCAATCTCTGCCACTGTCCAAACCGATATTGTGGTCATATATTACACAGCTCGATGACAATGTGCGTCGCTTCTTTCGAAGTCCAACATTTTTCTTTTGGTATAAAATACATGAAGTTTTGTTGAGCTGTTTATAACAACACTTACCAATTTTCTAACGGGATAAGAAAAACTAGTTTCACAGCATTGTTTTCGGTTCTGTCATTATGTATACCAACTTTTTCGTCTAAGTGATTGGTATAAGTTTTGCAATCTATTATTTTTCTTATATATGCAAGTCACTTTAATCTCTGACAACTTCTAAAACAAGCTCTTCAATTATTCATTTAAAAGATTCAAATGAACATTTTTATTTTACTTGTTCATTGATCTAACAGTGTTCATCCAGCCTACTCTGATTAACTTCGCTGTCAGGCCAGAGCAACGTATGAGCAAAAATATAAGTCTACTGAAGTCATGAACATTCTTCTAGGAATTAATAAAATGAATAATCTAGTACCTGGTAAAGAATGGGTAGTGTTGCTACGTGGGGTTTTGGCGTGTCATGAAATCAGTGTTGCTTGTAGTTCCTCAATAGAATGGCTGCAATTAAGCACTTAATAAATAAATTGCAAATCGCCTTTTTTAATTATTGCTTTCGCTTCAAGAAGTAAAAAAAAATTTCAAAGCAATGTTCTAAGAATTGTGTTTGTTTTGCTTGAGACGCTCGCTGCGCGCAGATGTGTGCTCATGTCAAAATAATCTTATTCTCCCTTCTGTCACCGCAGTTACCAACTCTAGAGAACAATACTTGCTGCAGGTGTCTGGAAGCCAATATCTAACAGTAAAGAAGTTACAACAAAACATCAAACAGACAGGAGACTAATATAGTAAGCTAGATCACACTGCACAAGGTATCTTTTGCACAAGGTTATACGGCAGGAGTGAGTGTGTCAGTTTTCCGCACTGATATGGTGCCATCTATTTTGTATAGGTCGGCACGGGACAGTGCTATATACATTTTTGCTATTCTATTTCGGCATATCTTCAAAAGTGTTCGAAATTATGTTGGATACTTTGTGCGTGGTATGAACGCTATTAGGAGTGTATCGCTGATAAAATCACTGTGGCACAGGTCTCTTTATACGCATTTTCATTTTAACCACTCGTTATCTACTCGATTAGACTAACTACCTCTTAATAGTTAAAGAACGGGGAACCCGTGTGCTGTATGACTGTTTCTGCGGCTGTTGTTACATATCGTTTCCAATTTATTGCTAGGTCTTTTTTCGGGGAAGCTGTTCTCATCATTGTGCATGATTCATTCGTGTTTACGGGCGCTGCAGTTAAGAAAGACATCTATTTATTCTATGTTGTCTTTACAAGAACTCTTCAGATTGCAATCCATATATGCTGCAATACAGGAAGTACCTATTTGTTTGTTCCTTGTTTGATTTCTTATTGTTTAATGTCATTGTCGACGTGGTTCACCATTTTTTGTAGCAAACAAATTGTCAGCTTGAAAGCTACTCTTGCCGAAGTATCTTCGCCTTGAAACGGTCTGATTCAGCATGTAGTCTTCTTTTCATATTATTAGGCCAATATGTGTAGCATGTGTTGTGCACTGCGAGAGAAGTGTGATTGAATGTACTGATGCATCTGTCTGTTATTTATTCAAATATATTTTCAAGATGTTGACAGCTGTGTTCGCTAACCAATCAGAAAAAACTGCTCTTAGTTTCAGTTCCGCATGAAAACACCTTCCATTACATCAGTTTAGGGGATGCGCCAGTACAGCTGTTATATCAGTGTTCGTGTTAGTCTTCTTGGATTCATGTTGCTTAAATTTATTCCAGCATACACTGTTTTTTTAACAGCGTACGCTCTACTGCTCGGTTGCAATTACAGATTACATATTATCTAATCCTACAGTTTATCACATTCAAATACAGTTTAACAACGCCCTGTTTGCATCCGTAACCTACTGTTAGTAGTCGTATTTTTCCGCCATGACCTAGGCCGGTGTGAGTATGTAAGTCATATTTGTCTGCATGAAGCTCGATCTATGGGTGTGATAAATCGCATCAGGCACCTGTTGCTCATGCAGATAAAAAGAGATGTATTTGGCCGTAATCCATTCTCAAGGGGCATATTGTAATCTAATCTGGGGCACGTGCAACAAACCTTGTTCAGGCAGACTATTTTTGTTGCAAACAAGAGCTTTGCGCGCTTGTACCACAAATCCTTCTATGGGTGACCACGTAATTAAAACCATACGTATTCGTCCATTCCAGCAGTGCCATAAGTATTCTGTTGCTGTGCATATTTTTTATAAAGTTAAGCAAGACATGATACCTTTCAGAGACACATATGTGAACAGAAATATAGGCTACAGTCTACGTGTCACCTCTCTCGTTGTCACTCGCCCCCTAACTACGGCAGCCAACATATCGATAACCAAATTAGTACAGCTTGCAATGCCTATACTCTAGTTACTGATGATGCTATAAGTATTAAAATTATTTTTCAATTTAAAAAGAAAATAAAGTGCTTTTTTCGCTTCCTCACAATGCAACAAGTATGTGTGACATATAGTTTTTGTCCTATGTTATTTAGATTTTTTTAAAGCCACGAAGCGTTCCATTATGATATGCTTTCTTTGCTTACAATGCCATGGTTCTTATTTATTTCTGAATATGCAAAAATATAATGTGTAAATATTTGTGTTTTATTAGTTTTATTTTTTTTTTTCTCGGTGAAATGACTATCCATCCTTCTGCCCTTGATGTGTGACAAAGGTTGAGGCCTCGTCAGGAAGCATGTCACCAGCTTCCTTTTGCTTCATCCCGTTTGCTTACACGTGTTAATGCACAAATAAACTGATTTGATTTATTTAATTTGATTGATTATAATTAGCAGTAATCTCTAAATACTGCTGGATCAAGTTTTATACGATTCCGCGTGTATTTAGAAAGCTTATCAGGCAAATCTTATAATATACCATAGGGTCCAATTTTTCGCCACCCCGCTGACATGTGAATAATTGCCTGCTAAGCGAGATGGTCGTCACAGGAAGGGAAGCTCCCCATGATGTTCTGAATGCAAGAATGAGTGCCATAAAACGTTCTTGCGCCTTCCCCAAAATTGTTGTCCAATATTGTAGCTAATTGCTGAGTGTCTTACGAGAAGATATTCTAGCACAGCAGGAATACACTTGGTGTCATGACGCTTGAGCTGAGGCCCGAAATAGCTCCTCCGTATGTGGTGTTAGAGAACGAGCCAAATAATGACTGGCCAGAACAAACGGATTACCTTTCTCGTCGTCATGGTGAGGTTAAAAGCAACACACAAAAAAACTGGCAGAACATAATTTAATTGCACCCAGACAACACATGTTACGATTACCATTAGAAAATCCTTTTTGTTGGGCGTCACACTGTAAATAACGTTTCTTTATCAAATGAAGCAAGCGACACCTCCAGTTTCAATTTCTGCGCTCATCGACTGCGGCATATATATCCTGTTTTTTGCGCTTTTTTATACTTTTCTCCCATTGCAGCACACAAAATATAGTACGTGCTTAAACTTCCTGCTTTGCTTTCTTCTAATTTTAACAGTAAGACACAGCACCGCTAGTCTTGCAAGCAGCTGCATATTGCAAGTGCATGGGCTAGGCGTCATCTTAAAGTAGAGCAAAACAGATTTTGGTATTTTGAGATGTCCTAACAGCTTGAGTTATTTTATCCTTACGTATCCTTAATAATAACGTTTGCTCTGATAAGTCATCCTACCAGCCTATTACATACAATAAATGCTTGCTAAAATACAAATATCTTGTAACAAAATTATAGCTCACGTATTAGATAGAACCAGCGCCATATTGGTTCTTAACAATGCTATCGACTGGACAGAGCAGGATAGTGGAATTTAACCAAGAAATGATGAGGGTCTTTCCCCAAAATAAGAGCTTTTAAACTATTGAGCACCAACCAACCAAAATAAAGCGGCGTGAGCCTCACATTTAAAAATTCATATATGGAATCATTTTTCGTGTGCAGAGAGCTCTAGATGAAACAAGAAAGGCAAAAAAAAATATTATAAGAATGTTGAGAGCTTCATTTCAAAGCATGAACGTATCCATTACCCCGAGGATGGTAGCGAAAGTACTTCTAAATGTCGCAAAACAAAAGAAACATGCCACGGGTTTAACAGGAGCGCCCTGAGAAATCCATTGCTTCTGCGAGCAGCATAAACTTTCAAGTCGCAGTTGTCAATGATCGATGTGCTATTGAGATCTGCTAGTTAGCTTACAAATGTTTTGAAATAGAATTATTACTCATGACGTCCACAGTGACTTATTGGCTAGAGACTAAAGTTTGCCAATGGTCGGAAACATGGTGCCACGTAGGCTGCCACACACGCACCTGTTTAAAAGGATTACCACAGCGTTTCTCTCACTCATCGCTCCGCCACTTAAGACACTACAACAAGTAAGTGAACGCTAGACATCACATTTAACTATAATGAACCAAGTTTTTCACATAATGATTCAAAATATGCAAACTTCCTGTAAGAGTGCAAGCTTGGTAACTTTGTATTACTTTGTATCTGTAAAACTACGTTATATTTACTCTATTTCAAGGTGCACTTCATTTTGCGTAATTGTTTATACATCGCGTTTCTGAGCATAAAAAATCTTCTACTTTGAAGATTTAATGTAGGTCGTTTTTGTTTTGCTTTAAGATGTCGAGTAGTAATCATAAGCCAAAAGACTGATACTAATATCTTACATAAAATGGCCTCATAAGTTGTATGACGTAGAAGAAAATATACTTACTTATGACCGGCTGAACACATAAAAGACATTTTATTGCTTTTATTCTTAATATAAAGTTTTATAGCCATGCAAATAGCTTATTTGTATTACAGGTATAAGTGCGCGTTATATAAAACGTCTTCATTATTATTTTTGGGGAAAACGTACTTGCTAAATCTGATAGGTTCTAACAATAACGTACACACCTAAAGATCAATATCTTTATCGAAATAAAAATCAAGCAGGCAAGCAGCAAGGTTCGTGCGACAAAAACAGCGAAAAGATTAGTCCCTCATATATAAAGCCACGAATTCTGTAGTTGCATACTTTTTAGAAAACGAGCGAAAAATTTCTTCGAAAGGCATCAAATATAAAATATATATTTTTGTATAAAAAAAAAGCGGGACTAAAACACCATATAATATTGCTATTGTCTGGCTATGTCACCGCGGCGACAATTATAATTTACTTTTAATAGCCAACTCCCAAGCCCGGCATATTTACTCAGATTTAAAATAAATCTTTAAAATGTCTCAAGATAAGCAGTGCTTTTTGGACATGAAAAAGGAATCAACCGACAATGACTTAGCAAAAATGCAGAACGATAAGGAGAGGAAAGTGAAGTGCGGAACGCAGAGTAACACAGAAGGACCCAATAGGTCAGTTAATGATATCCTGCTCTTAATATACAAAAAGAATTGAGCTTGGAAAGGGCATGTAATGAGAAGACAGATGACTGTTAGACAATGAAGGTACCGATCAATCATGAAAAAGAAGGCAGTCTCAGCTCGAACGTCAGGTGAGCAGTCGAAGTCTGGACATTTGTAAGGAAAACGCTCCTGCTGCTGACATAGAACAGGGTTAATTGTAGAAATAGGAAAGAAAGGTTGCCCAGAAGTGGCGTAGTAAATTTGATGATGACGACTTATTTGTTTAGTTCATATCTCTGTGCACACCACATGGCTTTCATCAATAAGAGCAGAGAAATGGAACTGAGGGGGCATGATACGGCGGATATTAGCCACTTTCCGTCCGAGTAACGCCGTGCCAGTCAAAAATAGTCAAGAGAAGGAGTTACGCATGCTCTTGAGCTGAAGACACTCCACAAGAGATAATTTGAGGATATAATGTAATGTCTGGCAAACAGATGTCTAACAGACACCCTTATTGTGATATTGGAAATATAATTCATCACGTTACAGAGACCATGAGAGGGACCTTGAACTCTTTATCGTGGTTACCGCACACATATGCAAAATGTGATATAAGCTGAGTAAATACATGCCCAATTGAGATGCATGTTTAGAGCGCAATTTATGAACGGAGGATATTTAATGTTTTTCACGCAGATAAAAGGTATTGTATCATTTTAAAGTGACCCGTCCCTTGTTGAGCATTTGGAAAAAAATATAATAGTAGATTCTATTTTTAAATTCCCGTTTATACGGCATTGCTTGCGAACAAGTCTGAAATGCTGCATTCCAGTGAAAAATGTGCTCCAATTTTACCTGCCTGCACCGACTGTTACTCACAGTTAATGTTTCTATTGAAAGAGCACTTAAACATTTCTTTCTTCGAGTAATATATATGTGTCTTTTTTTATCGCATCTGGTTTGCTTTCGATAATAGCATTATAACAGCTATGTATTCTTAAGCGAGCTTCCATTTTCCATTGAATGATAATTCCGCTTTTAGGTGGACGAAACCACGCAATATTGTAGTACGCGAAGGAAGGAACTCTAGGTTTTTTTATTCGGACGAACCATCAATAGACCTATTCAAAATGCTGCGCATCGCATGTCGCGGGTAAATAGAAATTTGCCTGTTTACACGCAGATTCCCACCCAGTCCCACTCATCAGAGCACAAGTCACAGAAGCCCGAGCACTAACATAAATGAGCAAAAGGTTTATTTTCCTAATAGCTACGTACCATAATTAACCATGGCTTGGGCTTCCCCGAAATATAGAGGCCTAAATTTGAGTTTTCAATTTTTGACTAAGACTCAAAAATTGTAGTATTAAAAAGGTAAATTCCCCTGTTTAGCTTTGGGGTTAAACGTCTCAAAACTACTCAGGGTATGAGCGACGGCGTAGTGGAGGGCTCCGGAAATTTCGAACACGTGGGCTTCTCTAACGTACTCCAAAATAGTAAAGCATACTGAAGCCTTGCTTTTCGCCTGCATCGAAGAGCGGCCGCCGCAGCCGGGATTTAAACTGGCATCTTCGTGTACAGCAGTCAAGCACCTATAGTCAGTGTACGACTGCGGCGGAGTGTAATAAAAATGATTTTCAGGATGCATATTCAAACCTTCATGACTTGAAAGCTAAAGCATTCTGGTATTCCTTTCTCGTCACCTTCTGAGCAATAACACACCGGCTTATAGGAATGACGGCATGTCATGCCTCTGTGTATCTTGTTAATATACTCGATTACGTATGACGCAGATACTCACACATCGAACACTATCTGGAGATCCATGCTAGAGTTTAACGCCTTTAACAGTGCGATACTGAAGGACTAAAGTTAGAATCTTTGTTAGAGATAGTTTGCAGGAAAATACAGGCGCATACGATTACAATACCGGGTGCGCTAGGTATTTGAAGTCACTATGCCTTATCGCCATGGACAGCAGGAGACATAGCCTACCTGTATAGACGAGCTGTTGCTTATTTCTGGACACCTTAGCATTCATACTGCACAGTTTGTTCAAACATTGAAGCGTACAAGGTGACGCAGGAAATGAAACTCCATGCTGTCCTCGCCGCACTGGCCACAGCGACTTGGAAATTTCAAGCTTTCTGAATGTTGCGAAGTCTATCGTTAAGGAGGTGCGGACAGAACTGATGAGCTGTGGATGTGATGTGGAGTCGGTGGTGAAAAGGAAAAAAATACAGTCAGCGTCAGACGTCGTCAGAGCCCTTGACTTTCTTCAGCGGCTGCAAGCCATCGTGAGTGACGACCCAGGGAAGTCAGTGCGTCAAAATTTCAAAGAAACTCCCCGTTGCACAGTGAACTGCCAGGCTTTCCATGCACAAGGAGAAGTACAATCTCTATGCCATGAGCAGGGGGCAATTCTTTTCCGATAAAACTCGGAAGAATCATCTGCTCCGGTGCAAGCTGAAGAGATCTGAGGAGCCTTGAATGCTCTGTCTTTTTTTTTTTTTTTCACATGAAAAGAAATTCGACCATTACCAAAACGCTAATCGCCGTAACGACAGGTAGCTCGGTGAAAGGGCTGATAAGGTCATCTGTGATGTCATTAGCAGTCGTCAGAAACACCGGTGACGTCATATTACCCCACTTTTTTGCAGGACTCCGAGTTATTGCTGCCACGTACATTGAGGTGCTTGCCTCCGTTCTGAAGCCCTGAATTTACTGTTTCGAAAGGAAGACCTTATGACTTTCAGTAAGATTCGGCTTACGCCCGCACGGACGGCGTCACCAAGGAGTGGCTACTGACAACTTTCAAGACCACGTCCCTACCAACTTGTGGCCACTCAGTTCTTTAGATTCGAGGACTTGACTGGGGAGTCGCTGAGAGAGGACAACAAAAATAATACAAAAAAACTGCCTGAAGGTCTTCATTGCTTAATCAATGCCCAGTATCTCTAACGGTAATCTGATCCGTGTATGCAGCGGTTTCCCAAGCCGAATCGATTCGATTAATGCAGGTAGAGGTTCATTGCGTGATTGTGAAAATAAACAGTAAGAGAAGGGTTTCCCAACGTTTGGTGAAAATAGGTCCATTTTACTGAAGGTATTCTTCTCTGCCTTAAGCCAAAAGGCATCCTCAAATATTTCTCACAACCGGTATTCTCTTTGCTTTCATCATTGTCATTAAGAAGCCGCACCATGATTCATTCGAAAACTGATGTTATATGTAGTACTAGCAGTAATACAGGTGCGCCATGTTAGGGTTTTTCGGGAAGATGTGGCAGATTTTTACGCTTTTCAGCTGGCAAATATCTTGTATTGCGGGAGGCTAATATTTAGCAGGGTTTATATCCGCTTGATTTCTGGCAATTTTTGGTGGTCCTATAAAACTTGCTAGGACAAATGATTTTTTAAATTCTTGTCCTCTCTGCAAAAAAAAAAATTTCTGTGTGTTCATGACACAAATGAGAGGTCAAGGTGAAGTACTTTGAAGAACGCCTAATACTTCTTGAAATGATTTACTTTACGCGGTTGCCGACTAAAGGTTATCGAGAAGAAACATTTTTCTTATCCACTTGAGGTGCGATACCTCCAGATGTTAGTTTCGGCAACATCAAAGCAGACCTCGATAACCGCTACAAGTAGAATTTCGAGTGAAAGCGTATTTATGATTATGGCGACAAAATAGCATTGACTTTCCGGCATGGTTCAGTTCACACTATTTCCTTTCAAGTGAAAGGGGAAGGCGAGGCAAAAGGTGTGTAACCTGACAAAATGATAAAAAAAAACGAATCTCCTAGAGTTATACTGTTGAGAACACGAAAATATTTGTGTAAATACCGTACCGTAGCTAAAAGTGAGATTAATGTGTCGTCTTTGTTTTTTTTTTTTTTCATAATAGAAAAATATAATGTCAGCCACCATTAAATTCCAGTTCATGAAACACAAGCTGGGTAGTCGCTCATCTACAAAGACAGCCCAAAGCATACTCAGCGTTCTTGTCTTTACGGTGGCTTTTGGAACAAGAAGTGGTACACTGCAAAAAGAAACCAATATGGGGAAGTTTTTCGGTAATTATTTGGGTAGTGGTAGGTGAATACGGCTATATCTTTGTGAACTTCAATGGGAGGAGGACGCCAGAAACAATGAATGGTTGCGCCTTACATCAGAAATAAATTCTGTTCGAGAAAAAGTTGTCAGTAGACAAGAACACGTCTTTATGTTGAAGTTGTTTAGGAAGTTAGTAACGTCAACAAATCACCGGGAAAGGTTCCTTTGAATAAAGAAAGAAGCCTGAACTAGACACGTTTTATTCGCTGTTTTAACTCTGGAAAATTATTGAATGACCACGTTTTTGAGGTGCCTGGTTGCATAGCCTCCTTAACAGCCAAGCGACAGAGCTGTAGTCGCGCCTTCACCGAAGCAATATTATAATTTGGGTCCAGGCCTGCTCTTCCGATGCGATCAAGGAATACGAGGCGGCTCACTAAATACCTTCTCAAAGATGACAGTAGCACTTCAGCTCCCCGTACGGACCTCACAGTACACACCTCGTGAAATAATTACCGTGAAATCCTCAAATTCGGCATTTGCTGTACATAGTCAAGAGCATAATGCAAAGCTGGTGAATTGTGGCAGCCTAAAAAAGTCATTCCTTCTTTATGCGGATGTATAAGTGTCCGAGAGCAACGTTAATTCAAATCCAACCAGAAAAGTATGAAGATAAGAGAAAGCAGTTGGCAACATTTTCTATGCGTGCAATTTTGTATGCATGTTCTGTGATGATATTTACAACGCAGCAGCATAGCATAAATGTCCACATGTAACATTTAGTTTGTGTGTGAACTGCAGCTGTCTCGTCGTGCATCGAGAACATTGATTCATTAGCTCATATTCAGGTGGGGGCTATGTGCGGTACAGCGACTATTGTATCAAAAGTGTGAATGTAATGTCGGCATCGTGATCAATGCGTAAAGCTTTAATCAAGAATTGAACAATTCTCAGGCAATCCGAAATTTTCCGATGCGAAGGATAATATTATGCGCAGGACGGAACGGCGGAAAGACGCGCTCAGTCTATTGAAGATTGTGCATTTACGTAGTTACGCTACTGCATTGTCCAAAACATCTTCTCAAAAAATAAAAAAAAACAATGCAGTCAATGTTCATTCGAGTGCACATCAACGCTTCTGGGCTTGTCTGATAGCTCAGGTACTGGTCTGGACGTAATGCCGAATCTGTAGATACGTTAGAAAGGGTTGTCGCCTGTCGATTACCTGAAGACAATTGGCTACATGTGGCAATTCTACTAGGCTAAGCAAGATTTGGCGCATGGCTCTGATGAAAATCTTTGGGACTGAAGCCATTTGCAGATGTCCCCTTTGCATTGGGCCCTGCCAGGGTGGCGCAGTGGTTGCAGCGCTCGACTACTGTCCTCAAGGACAAGGATGCGGGATCGAATCCCGTCCTCGGCGGCCGCTCTTTGAGGGAGGTGATAAACAAGGCGCCCGTGTGTTCTGCGATATCAGTGCACGTTCAAGAGTCCCAAGTGGTCGAAATTTTCGTAGTCGTCCAGATACGGCGTTTCCCATAGCCTGAGTTGCTTTGGGACTTTAAACTACACAAATAAAACCAAACTGTATTTACTCTGGAGAGTTGGAAATCTAAAATTATCTCTGCTGATACCGAATTGGAAGTTATACAATTCAATAAATGACATGCAATTACATATAAACGTTATAACGTAAGAATGCATTTATGGCTACATTTTCAGTTCCTCTATTCTTTACGGCTCCCTCCACAAAAGGGGATCAACGTCCCGGTGTCATCTAAGTACTATCGGATAATGTTTAGAGAGACTAGTGTGTTGTTGCGGTAAGTGTTAGTTCAAAATCATGCGAGGTTAATATGTAGTAGCAGTGAATAGTCTTTTTAATTTACTACTGTGATAATTACATTGCGAAGGTACAATATTGCTCGTCTGGGAAAGATCTAGTGTGGTGCCAAGAATGGGCTCCTCACGTCATCTGACACTGAATACGGGCACTGCAATGTCGTTTGAACCTCATTGGTGGCATCAGACGTCACCAATTGTGGAAAAAGAGTAGCTGTATACTCTTGTATAAACGGTCACCTTGCATTTTCAATATCCCCTTTGTAAACCACTGCCTGTGTTGGAAGGACGCTGTGAGCTCACATAACGGCGTCTTCATCAGCGACATTTTCCACGAATGCTTCTGCCGATCGATAAGAAAGCTTTCGATGAGGATGGAACCGCCTTCGAAAGCGGCAGGCTGAAACGCTTTAACCATAGGAGAACCTCAGATGCCCTCACGCTGAACACAAATATACCCGAACCGTTGCAATGGTTTCTTCTCTAACGTCCTCCATAAGCTAGGTTCAATTTAGAACGCTGGATACGGGGTGAAAGTTTACCCCAAGAAAAACGGAGCACTTGCGGGTGGCCGCGGGAGTTCATTTGTGGTAGATTTTCACTTTTCAAACAACGGAGCAGTTGCAGCATGCAGGCCGGGGGCGGTGACATGGGGATGATTTTCACTCCAAAATATGCGGAGCACTTATGGTTGATATAGGTACCAGATGCTCGATGCAAAACATGCGTTCCGGTACAGTGAAAATCAGACATATTTACCGCAGCTTTTACCAATGCTATTAGGTTTGATTCAATTTCGAATTACAGAGCGCGTACCGCCGTCGAGTGTAACGATTTGTTTCTGCCGAGTGAGGAGTACGCCGTATATGACGGGTTCATATGTATGCATACGCCACGATCTCGCACCACCGACTTCCTCAAAGAGGTAAAGGCCGAGGTCCAATGCGCTTGACCTTTGGCGTTCTAACCTGTTCCTAAAATACAGGCGGAAATGTATTATTCGGTTACACTCTGTAAGCGCAAAAGGACCTAGAAGGTGCGATATGTCAACTTGATATAACTACCTACACCTTAAAGGAGTACTGATAGGAACAGAGTGAAGACGTCCAATAATGAGCGCATACGATCGCCACCTTGACGTTCTTCTGAATACTGGGGTTTCTTCATTATGGGGAAATACTTACACACCATGTCGCGGCCTCGCGCAGCCTGTTACCATATTCAGCAGGGAAAATGACCCCAGTGGCGGCGGTTTACGCTTTGTAATTAAGAAATTCAGTCGAAGCTATCAAAAGCAGCAATGGCTGCCGTTTAAACATCCCCTATTAACCTTAGACCCCCTCTAGCGTGCTTACTGCCCGGCTGTAAAAAAAGTTACAAAAACCATGCTAGGAACACATCAAGTACTGTTTAAACCACGTAAAAAACGTTGTTATTTAAACGGTGTTCACAAACAATTTAAAACAAACAACAACACCGAATAGTACAGGTCCGAGCTCAGCATGAAGTTTCTTGGTCCAGAAAGACAAATTTGCCTAACATTCAAAGCAGCATTCATACCGCAAGAATAAAATAATGAGAATGCAGATACTGAAGAAAAAAACACTGAAAGCACGAGAAAACATGAAAGGTTGTGGCGGAAATTTTAGGTACCACGCTTCGGCGTTCCAAACTTTCTCACGCATTCCGCACAAAAAATACAAAGGTTCTTTAGTTTCATGCGTTAATGCACAAGCGTCATGAAGTAACAAATTTATGGAGTGCTTCTAATTTTCAGTCAGTAGGGCTTAACAACAGTTTGCTAGCTAAAACGCTTTCCCTAATATTATTCCCGGAACTGTGGAGTTGCATTTCAGAGCATATAATAAATGTCTAACGTCCAAATAGAGTGAATACGCACGGAAAGGGGCGATTGTAAAAAAGGTGAAGGACCGTCACTATACATTTTTGTTTGATAGAAAACCAAGGCATTGAAGTTTGAAGTTTGAAGTTTATTGTATTTCAAAGGTTAACAAAACATGAATACAGAAGGAGGTCCCAAAGTCAAGGACTGCGGAACGGGACCTCCTATGATGATTATTGAAAAGAAATACATATTGAGCAGTTGCAGAAATTATACAATATTTCGCATCAGTGGGTTGGGGCGAATGAAACATGAATTAGTACAGACGCTATTGATGTAATAACAAAGAATAAACACCTAATCACATAAAGAAAACATAGGAAACAATTCATAAAAAAGATATAAAGGATAACACATGAACAGATTACCTTGAAAATTACGATAAGTGTGATAACAAAAACTGACGAAGAGCGGATTTAAAGGCAAAAATAGTTAATGATTGTTTGATAGTTGTAGGTAATGAATTCCAAAGAGTGGTAGCAGAGAATCGGACTGATTGTTTCCCATAATTAGTGTTTGGTTTAGGCAGCAAGAAGTTGTTGTTGATGGCGAAACGTGTGTCCGTACGACGCGGAATTTGATCATTGGTGGTTAGTGAGAATGGAAGTAGCTCTCTAACAGATTTGTACATTAGGATACATAAACTGTAGTCGATTATTTTCATTACAGAAAGAATATTGTGTGATTGGAGCAAACGAAGGGCATTTTCTGATCGGTGACTACAAGTAATAATGCGTATAGCTTGATTTTGGATAATTTGCAGGGAAGATAAGTGCGAAGGGTACGTGTTTCCCCAAGATGAAATGCAGTACTGGATGTGAGTGTGGATGAACGAGTAATATAGAGAAATGAGCGTGGGAATATCAAAATACGGCCGAACTTTAATTAGCACTCTAATGCCATAAGCCATTTTACGAGAAATAGATGTGATGTGAGTCCGAAATTTTAGATGTTTATCAAGTTCCACACCTAAAAATGACACATGATCAGAAGCAAAGATAGAATTAGAGCCGATGTTAACAAACGGGGTTTCGCAGATAATTTTATGAGATGAGCTGAAAACTATAAAACTAGATTTGGATGCATTAATGGACAGCATATTATCCCGGCACCAGCTTAATACAGTGTCTGCATCAGCATTCAGTTTTTCAACCACAGTGTTTATGTGTGAACCCGATGTTAAGATGGTGGTGTCATCTGCATAAAGAAAACAGTTAGAATTATTAAGGCGCACAGGGAGGTCATTAATGTACAATAAAAATAAGAGAGGACCAAGAAGTGAACCTTGCGGAACTCCAATGTTTGTGGTCTTGTATTTTGAATATGTCTCCGATATGAATACCGCTTGTTTTCTTTCGAATAAATAGCTTTTGATTAGAGTAAGGGCAGGCCCAGTTATTCCGATAGCGTCAAGCTTATTGAATAAAATAGTATGGTTAAGGGAATCAAATGCTTTGGAGAGATCGATGAATAATGCACCAGCGATGTTACCCGCATCAATGACGGATTTAATTTGATCAGTGAGAGCGATCACAGCTAATTCAGTAGAGAATCCTAATCTAAAACCAAATTGGTTAGGCGAGAGGATGTCAAATTTCGATAAATAGCTATTTAGTCGGACAACAATGGCTTTTTCGATGATTTTACTGAAAAATGACAGAATAGCTATAGGGCGGTAATTTGAAATGTTATGCTTATCTCCCTTTTTGAAGATAGGAATGAGCTTAGTCTTTTTCAGCGCAGTAGGAAAAATTCCGGATTTGAACACCAGGTTAATAATGTGAGCGAGGACATCGCAAATGAGATGAGCAATCATCTTTATGTGAGAAGAATGTATATTATCCAGACCTGGACTGGTGTCCTTCAGATTGTGTATTATTTTGCAGATCTCGTCAGGTGACACAGGAAAAAGGAAAATGCTATGGGGAGATCGTTGTAATGTATAACTTGTAGCAATGTTAGAATTACCTGATGGTAAATCAAATGAGTCACTAAACGCTTCAGCAATGTCTACCGGGTTGCTAAATGTTATCTCGCCTGAAGAAATTGCAGATATGGGAACTTTTGTGGTGGTTCTATTTAGGAATGCTTTAATAATTTTCCACTTCTTGTTAACGTCATTTCCGGCTAGATTTAACTCTCTTTCATAGTATTTTTTCTTAGCTGTTGTGAGGAGCATGCTTAATATATTAGAATAATTCTTATAGCGTGCTAGAAGTCTCAAGTTGAATGGTTGTTTTTTGCTCTTTTTGTAGAGGTTATCTTTTTTCCTTAAACTGTTTAATAGGCTGGAAGACATCCAGGGATTAATCGGAGCTGAATATTTTTTATTGCGCGTAGATACAGTGGAGCTTTGATTAACAGCATTAGAGATATTAAGAAAGAACTGGTTAAATGCATTATCAGCGTCTTCAATGGCCTTGATTACTGACCAGTCAACACTGGCAATCCGTTCAAGGAATAATGCAGCACTCAGTGTTTTTTTAATGCGGAGTGTATGCCTAGCCTGGGTAACATAGTTATCCAGCTGAATGAAAATAGGGCAGTGATCAGTTAAATCAGCCTCTATGACACCTGCGTCGGGGGCGGTTATTAGGTTGGATAAGGCGTGATCTATAAGTGAGCTTGAACCACTCGCCGAAACGCGAGTCGGAATGGTAATAAGATTTTCAAAACCATGAATGTTTAAAACATCCAAGTAATCTTTATGTGAAGGGCAGTTGGGGTCTAATGTGTTAATGTTGATGTCACCCATTATAATTACATTTTTGCGTTCCATAGATAACGCGCTTAAGACTGAGAGTAAAGCTGAACAGAAATCTTTGACAGGAGATGAGGGTGATCGGTATACGCAACCAATGATTAAATTTTTTTTATCTCGTGAAAAGAAAGATTCATCCGGTTCAATCCATACAGATTCACAGTTTATCACTGCAAGAGCTAGATCAAGTCGGCGGCGATAATGATAGCTAGAGGAAATAAAGATTGCTGTGCCACCATGAGCGTTGTCGTTACGATGGCAGTATTCTGCGCTGTAAGAAGGTAACGAGTATAGTTCTTTATCAGTTTCGGACAGCCAAGTCTCGCTGACGCAGATAACGGAGAACTGGTGTTGAGTAGCTGATAAAAAGTTAGCAATGTCGTCCGAATGTTTTCTTAGACTTCGTGCATTAAAATGAATTAAAGATCTACAAGAAGGGGAAAGGTAAGATTTTAGGTTTGAAGGCGTGAAGTACGAGGCCATCCTAATGAACGAGATGGGCAGAAAAAAAGTACACAATCTTAGGTGAAGATCGACAGATCGGACTCGGATTTAATACGGAAGACATGGCTATTCTCTGACTTACGTGCCAAAATTTGACAGTTTTTCGTCCAGAGATACAGCCATCCCTTTTCTTTCTTGAGTGCGCGTGCCTTAGTGAGAAGTTTTTTGTTTTCCATGGTGAGGTGGTCATTTACGTATATTGGATCCTTTACTTCCCCTGAGAAACCAATGCTACCAGTGTCAAGCCGTGCCTTGCGAGCCCTTTCCAAGAAGTCATTTCTTTTGGAGCGGGAAATGAATCTAGCAATAATGTTCTGCCCTGACTGTGCAGGGACCCGGTGAACGATATCCAAGTCAGAAGTGTCAACAGGGCAGCTAATTATCTCTCCAATTGTCGCCACAATTGTAGCGCAGTCTTCGCCCTGTGTGCACGGGACACCTTTGATTTCTATGTTATTGATTCTGGAATACTGATCTTGATTAGCGATGCGATTTTTAAGCATTTCGTTTTCGAGTTTGAGAGCTTTGTTAGCAGCCCGAAGTTCAGCTTGAGTGTCCTGAACTTTTTCCACCATATCATTCAAGAGCGCGAGGTTAGAATCCATGTTAGAAACTTCCTTATTCAATCCACTCATGTCAACTCCAGATTCCTGAAGCTTAATAGTTACCTTTGCAACCAGTTGATTAACTAGTTCACTCATCCTGGCCTCAAACATAGCTTCCAAGTTCTCTATTTTTTTTGCTAGTTCGGCATTGGTTGGCATCGTGAAAAAAGGTGCATAAAGTACACAGCGACGCAAACAGAGTTAGCAGCAGCAGTGGTTGCAAGTCTAGGTTGACTAAAGAACAAGAGAGTAAAGGCACCAACCTGGGTGAACAGTAAAAGATGCTTAGCGGTAGATTCGATGACCG
>JAJIZL010024878.1:167103-178863 GCA_023969395.1 Amblyomma maculatum | reverse complement strand
ACTTGCAGGAAAACGGAATGAAGTACAGGTACTTGGGACGTGCAGGGGCTTGGAAACCTGGGTGAACAGTAAAAGATGCTCAGCGGTAGATTCGATGACCGCAACCACTGCTGCAGTGTTCAGATTAGTTACAGAAGTGGCTCCACCTTAGCCTTATGCTGTTGCATCCACTAAAGGTTGAGGAGCTTCCTCTTCCTAACCCTCACTTCTGGCTAGCTTTTTTCAACACTTCCTTCTCTGCGCTGCCTGACATTTCCTCCTTTGCAGACGAAGCCCGTGGGCTGTCAGTCAGTGTCCAGAGAGTGGCAGCGCTTCATTCTTGCGACATGTTCAACTCGTTTCTTCCGAGAGAGGCGGCCTTGGGAAATATTATAAATTATTATAAATTATTAAAAATTTAGCGCAAATAATATACACACATAGCAGATAGGATGAGTGTTCTCAAGGCCTTGACGGCTTTGGAAATATTGACGAGACACCACGTAATTCAATTCATTGCTGCGTGTGAGCACAATAAATGGGCCTGTGTAGCACCACGGCAGCTTCTACAACAAACCACGCTTGGGGAGAGGCGTCCAGAGCCATACCAAGTCGCCAGAAAGATAGCAAATGTCCTTATGTCGATGGTCATAGCGCTGCTTAAAGCAATTCTACGAGGATAGATTGCATAACCTGGCGAGCCGACGAGCCCCTTCAGCGACGTTGGAGCCCATGACTCACTGGACTTCCACCTTTGCCCATAAACATCCTCCAGGAAGGCGATGCACAGCATCAAGGCGCAGCGGCACTGGTCTTGCAGTACTCCCGTGAACCACGAACCTTTTCGGGCGATGCTGGCGAAGACGCGGATGAGTGGCTCACCAATTATCAGCTGGTGAGCAAATGCAATCGCTGGGATGCCACAGTCAAGCTGGCCAACGTTGTTTTCTTCTTGGCTCCCAAAGCCCTGACATGGCTTGAGAACTATAAAGCGTCCTTAAAGAGCTGGGACCGCTTTGAAAAGGAGATTCGGAATTGTTTCGGCGATACCGCGGCAAAACGGAAATGCGCCCAGCAGACTTTGCTACAGTGAGCGCAAGTGCCTGGAAAAACGTGCACAGCGTACATTCAGGAGGTGCTGAAACTCTGCAAGGGAGTACATGCCCGAATGTCTGAAAAGACAGATTTGGACACCTCTTAAATGGAATCGTGAAGGACGTCTACAACATTTTCATCACAAAAGATAACTTGGATTCTGCCACAGACGTTATCAAACACTGTCGCACGTTCGAAGCTCTTAAGCTGCGACGCATTACACTGAAATTCGGTGGCTTGCCTAATGTTACCACTGTGGCAAGCCTGAATTCCCATGACGCTCCGAAGTTACCCGATATTATGCGGCAGATTGTTCGTGGTGAACTTTCCCGGAAACAACATGTTGTGAGCCGCAGTCCACTTCCCTGTGACAGCTACTCCCTGCAGGCAGCTCCGATCAAGCACTCTTGTTGGGGCACTACCGCTCAGAATAATTCTCCCCGGAGCACAGAAATGACTCTTACGACCCTGCTACATTAACTCATTCCTAGAGCAGTGCGCCATCTTCACCGCAACGACACCAGCGGCTGCAAGTTGCTGATTATTTAAACTTTCAGATCGCACTGTATGTGCGGTGAACAAAATATAATGACACCAATTTCTTTCATAAATACTTCAATCTCATCTTATTGAAGTAACAGATGTCACAACTGTGTACCTGCCGGAGCTATCATTATTATCATCATCAGCAGCAGTAGCCTTACTATACTCACTGCAGGGAGAAAGCAACTCCCTATTCCTCCAATTACCCGGTCTTGTGGTTGCTGCATCCACTTGACCCCTGCGAGCTTCATAACCTCATCCGCCCAACTAACTTTTTTCCGCCCCCTGCTACGCTTTCCTTCCCTTGGAATCCAGTTTGTTACTCTAGGCGACCACCGGGTATCCATTCTTCGTACCACATGTCCTTCCCATGCCCATTTCTTCTTCCTGATTTCCACTAGAATCTGAGTGACTTGAGTTATTTCTCTGACCCACTCTTCACGTTTCCTATCATTTAACGTTATCCCTACCATTTTGCTCTCCATAGACCTCTGCGTTTTCCTAAACTTAAGTAGGACCCTCTTTGTTAGCCTTCATGTTTCAGTCCCATAGGTAAGTACAGGTGAGATGCAACTGTTGTTACTCTTGAGCGATACCGGTAAGCTGCTAGTCATAATCTGGGAGTGCTAGACAAACGATGCTTGACAAACGCGCTCCATCCAAATCTTAATCTCCTTGTTATATTCCTTTCATGGTCCGGATTTGCGGTTACTCCCTGTCCTAAGTAGACATATTCGCCTACTACTTCCAGTGCTTCGCTATCTAACTTAAACTGCTGTTCCTTCCTTAGGCTGTTGAACCTTAGCTTAGTCGTCTGCGTATTGATATTCAAGCCTATCTTTCTACTTTTCCTGTCTAGATAATCAATCATTCTTTGCAGTTCATCCTCTAGGTTACATAGCAAGGCAATGTAATCCGCAAATCGCAGATTACTGAGGTATTCCCCATCTACCCTTAAACCTAACTGCTCCCATTCCAAGTCTCTGAATACTTATAAGCAAGTCTTCTACATATAATACTTATAAGCAAGTAAGTGTCTTCTTGCCTAACACCTTTTTATGGGAACTTTGTTACTTTCTTTACGTAGAACTATGGTTGCTGTGCAGCCACTATATATTTCTATCAGCACTTTCCATATGTCTCGTTTACACCGTGATTTCGCAATGCCTGCATAACAGCCGAGGTTTCTACTTAGTCAAATGCTTTTTCGTAATCAATGAATGCTATGTATAAAGGCTTGGTATATTCCGATCATTTTTCTATCATCTGTTTGATGGTATGGATATAATCGATAGTAGAGTACTCTTTCCGAAAACCTGCTTCATCTTTCGCTTGGTTGCAGTCTAAAATTGGCCTGATTCTATTAGCGATTATCTTGGTAAATACCGTAATCTACCGTAAATACCGTCATCTTGGTAAACACCTGATTGGTCTGTATTTTTTTATGTCTTTGACGTGTTCTTTCTACTGAATAAACTATGTGTGCGTTCTTCCATGGTTCCGGTACCGTCGATGACAGCAGGAACTGCGTGTACTGGGTGGCCAGTTTTTTTAGTACGATATTCCCCCGCCCTTCAACATATCTATAGTTACCTGATCCTCTCCAGCTGCTTTCCCCCGTTTCATATTTTCTAATGATTTCTTATACATAATTATAATAGATAGGAGCTATAATATATTTCTCTGCGGTTTCAGTCAACACGCCTGTTTCTAACCCCTGATAAATGATAGTATAAATTCTTTATTTCTGCAAACGGTCTCTTCAAGTCTCTGGCACAGGTTACAATGACTGTTCTCACACCATTGTGCAAACAAAAGAATGAATGCGCGTTTTAGCTGCAGTGTAGTTAGTCTATTCAGAAATTATTGTGGGCTGGCTTTTGGTGATTGTTATTTTTCGGCTTTGCAGATTTAGGTTTTGGTGATTGTTATTTTTCGGCTTTGCAGATTTAGGTTTCATGAAGACTACAAGTTTATTTGCGCTGTGAGGATGCAACTATATGAGGAGTAAAAAACAACCTGCTTCCAAGAAAGCATGCATGCTGTCAATCACTGGTGGTACAAGGCCAACAACTCTGCCTTGGTTGTATGCTGCTGTTGTAATCATCATGAATTTCACAATATTTAAATGAACGGTGCTTCAGAAAAAAAACTACAGGCGTTACTTTTTGGACAGCTCTCCTACACATATTTCATACACTAGGTGGAAGACTCAGCTTTAACCTGAGTATTCTTGCAGTTAATACGGCATTACTGTCTTAAATTACTGTAAGTAGTATACAATAAGATTCCTATAACGCCAGCACAGACCACCCAGTAGTCCAATACTTCTTCAATAACATCTTATAAAAAAGGAAACTTCGCGGTGAGAGATTATCTCACTTGCAATATTACTCTTTATTTTTAGAGGCTGCTCTGGGACCTGCTTTTCACTGAGTAGCGGATAAAAATTGATGGAAATTACGTTAGTAACAGTCAATGACATTCCCTTGCTCGGTAATTCATAGAATGAAACGCAAGCACGAATAGCATATGGGCATAAACTCAATGGTTGATTTGAGTTATTGTTAATGCTATGCATGCCTCTTCGTCGTTTTCACCTGCATGTCGTTTTGTCGCTTTGGCCTGCTCATTTATACATGCCCACTATCGTCGCTACATGTTCGCCTCGGGGCACAGTCAGGCTTCAGGTCAGAACAACTTCTAAGGCGAGTCCTGCATTCAAATGGCGGAAGAGTACTTTCGTGCCAGGGATGCCGTTTTGTCGGTTTCATGGAGCTAGGTTTCCGTCGGTGCTCTCCTTCCACCGTCACGTTAGAAGCCAGCATTGTCACTCACCCGGGCTGCTCTAACTTGGCTCAGCTATACTATCTCTTGGACCCTGAGTGGCCATCAAAGCGGCATTCGTATTTTTGCTGGTCTCTCCGACAACACTGGCAATTTGCACCAAGAAAACGACAACAATAATACCTTCAACCGACGAGACAACTGTTCATGGTGCCACTGAGAGGGGAGGGAAGAAGGGAACAACACTGTATTTTAGCTGACCCTCACAGTGATGGGCCATAGAAAGGGCAATCCTCCTCGCTGTTGCCGTGATCCTCTTCCCCACTGTGGCCTGCTTCTCCGGCATGTTGCCCAAAATAAGACAACTAGATAGAGGCGTTTAAGTAGGAAAGGGTGTTGCCTAATTTGCTGCATATTCATTATAGATCGACCGTTACATATTCTGCTAGTTGGGGCTGGAATTTCGCGAGGTGAAGCTCTGACTGACAAGTGTACTGGGGTCTAACTCTTGCGGCTAATGCGATCCTTAGCGTATACAGAAAACGCCGTACTAACATTTCCAGATACCTGGAGCTAACGGCGTCTTTCAGTCTATATACAAATTGTATTGTCTGCGTTCCTTATAAAGTTTTATAAATACGCAGTTTTCTGTCATATATTCTTGTGCTCAAACTTTCATTTTCGAACAGGATTTCTGCTCTACAACGTGTTCCTTGCTGCGGCCAAATCTACTTTCATTAAAGCTATCTGACGTCTTCCCATCCTAGTCCTTTCATGATGCTTTGCTGTTTTTTTGGCGATTTATTTATGCATCTCCGATACCAAAACTTTCGGGCACACCTAAACACTTTCAGATTTGCAACGCGACATCGTTAAAGGGCATGCTAGGGTTGTTTGACGTATTGCCGTTTTATACCTCTGTGAATAATATGCAGGACTGTAATTCTGCTCGCAAAGTTTTATTGTCTAGCCCGCATCACAAATTACAAAAAAACATAATAGAAATCGGAATCTTCAAGCTCCTCCAACCGAGAGCGACCGCCATTTTGGAATGCTCGTGTAACGTCACAGAGAAAACGCGGCGGAGTGTTGTCTGCAATGCAGGCTGCAATATCAAAAGGACATCTCTGTTTTTTAACGATTCACACAGTGGTCGTCCCTCATGCGGAAGTGCTTGATGAGGAGGTTAGCGCCTGAAAGCGATGTAGAGCCTTATACTGTGACAAAGCCTTATACAGTTGAATCCCGCTATAACGAAATTCACGGTGCACGAAAAAAAATTCGTTCTCGCGGAACTTCGTTATCGCAAAAATTTGACGTGAAACGCAGAAAGAATTGCCCAAGCAGCAGCAAAGGCGTTTAATGCCAAAAATCTGTAAGCTTGGTTTGCTTACGCTTCACGGCGAGCAACGCCGTCACGCGATTTTCGCACTCGGTCAGCAAACCCATTGCAACATCGTCGTCTCGGACAGCAACGAAATTCCTGATGACATCAAAAGCGTCCATCACCTGTACGGCGGTTGCCGCAGCCGGCGCTTCCTGTACGTCGTCGTCTTCTTCATCGGAAGAGTCCTTATCATTCCGGGCAGCTTTTATGATCTGGTCATCACTCACATCTTCGTGAACAACAACACAAGCGTCAGCGCCGATGTATTCGTCGAGCTCGAGATTAGGCGGCACGGTTCCTATTTCTCCCAGCGTTTTCCAGGCGGCCGCGATCCCCGGAGCCGGTGACGCCTCTTCGTCGTCGTTTGTAACGCCTGGTGTTAGGCCAGCAGAGTGTACGGGTCGACCTTCGGCAAATCCGGCGTGCCTGAAACAGTTCACAATTACTGAGCGCCCCAGTGTGCTCCAGGCAGCAGACATAATCTGCAGTGCCACGTACAAGTCCACCTTCGTGTCTCGGCCGGTTTCAGTGTTAAAAAGCAGCCGCTGAATTAACCTCCCGCGGTAAGCGCGCTTCAGGCTAAGAATCACGCCCTGATCGAGAGGCTGTAAGACAGACGTGCAATTGGGAGGGAAAAACCTCAGCTCCGTGTTAGTGAGCTTGACTTCGTCGGAATGATGCGCTGAACAATTGTCCAAAAGCAAGCAAACTTTACGGCCCTGCCGCTTCATGTCGCGGTCGAATGCCATCATCCACTCGGTGAAAATAGCGCGGGTCATCCATGACTTGTTGTTCGCCTTGTACTGCACAGGTAGGCTACGAGTTCCCTTAAAACAGCGCGGCTTGGCACTTTTGCCTATGACTAACGGCGGACGCTTGTCCGAGCCATCCATGTTTGTGCAAAGCAGCACTGTGATGCGTTTTTTTGCTGTGTTTGCCGCCGTTACAGCGCTGCCCCTTGAAGTCGAGCGTCCTAGCCGGCAACATCTCGTAGAATAGCCCGGTCTCGTCGGCGTTGTAAATGTCTGCAGGCGCGAAGTTGCTTAAAATTCCGGCCATGTTACTCGCCTTCCAAGCAGCTGCTCCGTCCACGTCTGCTGACATTGACTCGCCGCACAACACTTTTCCAACGATGTTATGGCGGGCCTTGAAACGGTTTAGCCAGCCAATGCTGGCTTTAAAATCATCAATGCCAAGTAGGCATGCATAGTTCAAGGCTTTCTGCTGGACGATGCTTCCGGACAGGGGGACGTTGCTGGCTCGTGCTTCCACAAACCACGCATGCACTGCTTTGTCCAACTCTTCATGGAGGGGCCGCGTCACCTTTTTGTGCTTCGAGGATGTGCCTGAAGCAAGTGCCATTCTCACGCTGTCCTTATTGCCTAGAATCGTTGACAGCGAACTTGCAGGAATTCCGAAGTCTTCAGCAATTGCCGCTTTCTTCCTTCCGCTTTCTGCTTGGGCGATTATTTGAGCTTTTTGCTCAAGGGAAAGAGTTTTGCGTTTTTTCACTTGCGTTGCCATCGTGTCCTGCGGATGAAAACTCGTCGTTGTCGAAGAGAAAGGCAGCGAGTGAACAACGCGACCACGACACAAAGCCAAAATGGCGGAACTGCAATCACGTGATTTCATGCTTAATGTGGCTTTGGATTTGGCTTGGACTTCTCGCCAATAAAACTAGTTTCGGTTTCGATTTTGAACGCGAAAATTTCGTTGAAGCGGAAACGCTCTGCAAAAATGGTTCGTTGTGCAGAGAAATTTAGGCCATTAATTCTTATAGGATACTCGCGGGGAATAAAAAATTATTCGTTGTCGCGGAAATTTCGTTGTGGCGGTATTCGTTGTGGCGGGATTCAACTGTACTAAAGAAAACATTCCTTACAAGACTTTGTCACAGTCAGTGGGTTACACGGTTACAGGTTACTTACCTTATCGACGCACTGATCTGTCGCATGCTACAAAGGCGACGACGCCAGCAGGGCCAACGGTCGCCTATCGTCGTAGTATGAAATTCTGCGGTCCCGCGACGCCGATGAAAATGATCAGCGGACGGTCGTCTGAACTTATCTTTTCTGGTCGGATCGGAGGTCGAGCGA
Organism: Amblyomma maculatum; assembly: GCA_023969395.1. Taxonomy (NCBI): domain Eukaryota; kingdom Metazoa; phylum Arthropoda; class Arachnida; order Ixodida; family Ixodidae; genus Amblyomma; species Amblyomma maculatum. The sequence goes on along the minus strand of JAJIZL010024878.1, from coordinate 170,976 downwards.
AAACTTGACACTCGATGAAGGAATGGGCTGAACAGCTGCGCTTGTCTGTAGCTTAAACGTGCTAGGGAAATGAAAACAAGAAGCTACACTTTATTTAATCCCCCCTGTCAGCAATGACCTTGGCCAGAAATATTAGTTGGCGCCGAACTGGCGGCCTGTTCAGGGACGAGTAGGCTTTGCGCGAGTACGTTGGGCTCGGATCTAGGGATTCGGCGATTATGGAACGCGCATTCACCAGCTTTAGAAGTTGCATGTGGCCATCTAATGTAGTTCTGGTAGTAGCGACCACAAATCGACGATTCCTTACATCACAAAGCGAGTGCGCATACCGGGAAGAGTCGATATGTAGCCCTGTCTAGCGAGCGCAGCCGGCAGCTGTCGGCGCTGCTTGAGTGTATATGCAGGCCCGGAACATAGCATCCATGGCGGGTCTTGCAGCGCATTTGTAATTTGTAATTAATAAAAAAGTGCAACCGGTGCGAAAAGAAATTGATAGTTTTTGTATTGCTAGCTCATCTTGCATTTTATGCCGTACGAACGAGCAGAATGCACCCAGGCATTGCAAAAACTATGTAAACACATGCTGGGGTGCAGTGGTAATCCGCAAATCGGCGCATTCCTGTGTGAGTTTAGGGTTCACACATTAAATACCTAAATACTCATTAAATACATTCGAAACGCAAGGAGAGGCTCTGGAGTCGGCTGCGAGGGAGGCGAGACGGAGACGGTGGCAGATGAGAGGCTCTTGTTCAGTGCAGGCAGTGAAGCTCATTCGAATCGCGTTGGGTTTTGTGATGACGGGACTGAAGCGGCGGCGCGGTGGCACATGCTTTCGTGCGCTGGCTGCGACAAGACAGAGCATAGTTTTGAAAAACTTCTTTACCAGCTGAAAATAATTAACTCTGACTAACACGTGCACATAACAGCAAATCAAGAGGTATACCGCTTCGTTCAAAAGTTTTGTCCGCTGCCCTAATGTCGCAAAGTACGCTCTGCCGTCAAGGTACGCCTGTCTGAGATTTGCTCTTAGTTTTTGGACCAAAAGAGCGACGGCAATAACTCACAAATCAGGAACATAACGCTATACCCTCCCCACTATCGCGGCGCATGCATGTACAAGGCGGAAACAAACGTTAGACAAGTGGTCTTTTATATTCGGGAGCGCTTGTTGCTAAAACAAGCTAACTCTCATAACGTAAGTATAATATGTTTCTGGTCTAAATTATACAGCATGCCTAAATTATACAGCATGAGCCCGTCGATATCGGCCTCCGTGGCAATTTCAGGACAAAGCCCAAAACTAGACCGAATATCCCTAAGGTCGCATATTATAGTGAAGGCTTCTCAAAGAAAAGAAATTATGTGAATAAATTGTTTTTGCGGTAGAAAAATAATAGCTATCAGTGACCACCATTCATGGCGTGCATGCAAGAGTGCTGCCGACACCACAGATAGCATGAGACATGGGGATTATATCTCGTTATGACGTCAGCGGAAAATGGTTGCCAAACCAGAAAGCTGTATCCGATATTAGTAATAAAAATTAATTTTTATCTATCTATCTACTGCACCTATCTACTACTGCACCGAATGACGTCAAATTTCGATTATCTTTAAATTACCTTTTGAGGCGTGTAATGCGCCATTCAGTTTATGCTCAAATGTTAGCTGTCATGACCCCTTTAATAAACCTTATCGTCGCATTATTCGCTGCAATTGTGTGGGCATTTTTATGTTTCTGTCGCGCACCTGACTGTTGTGCGATTGAATCAAATAACCTTGTTTGGTCTCTATATTCCTTTTTCTTATTGTATTTACCAACAGAATTTGCTGTATCAGTCAGTACTGCAAGGAAGGCTTGTTGTTGGACTAAAGAATATTTTGAAGCTACCCAATTCCTTCCATTCAGGTAGGTGTGCTTGCACGAGGAGGATACCGAATCACATACAGACCATTACTTTTCATCAAAAGTAACTTTCCTACTCCAGTAGTGAAGGCGTAACAAATGCGTCGAAGCAATAGCTAATTTTATACACAGTGCCTGCTAGAGTACTGAAAGCTTAACAAATACGTCGAAGCAATAGGTAATTTCATAGATAATGCCTGCTCGAGTAGTAAAGGCGTAACAAATACGTCGAAACAAAACGTAATTTCACACACAATGTGGCTTTCAATTCGTCATTTTCTATTCTCTTTACGCTATCTTGTGACCACCTCCTGCATGTGTCCTTGCATTCTTATTGTCCTCTTTCCATACTAAAGCATCCATGGCAGCATTTTCTCTGTTGCGCCTCTGAGACGTTTTTTTTTTTATAACGTGGTTTATTGCCTCAGGGCATAATGGAATATGTAAAAAAAAATGTACAGAGCATTAAATGAAAGATAAAAGGTTGGCTGTTCTAATAAAGTTCAAGAGAGAGCGATGATAACGCCCTTGCGTCCGAGCAATGTACGAAGACGAACTGTTCGGCTAAAGGCTCACTGCCGCCAGGTGCCGAATTCTCGTCGGCTTCAGTGCCGGGCAAACCCACAACAAGTGGTGAATATCTGCCTCATGATCTCGTGATTTGCAGACAGGACATCCTGGACGCTGATATAAATATCGACATTGAGGCCATGTTCGTGTTACAGCAGGTGTGAGGGCAACCCCGACCCTGATCCTCCCTAGCGCCACCTCCTCTACGCGGGTAAGACCGCTGGGGAGGGTTATCGCACACGGTGGGACAAGAGCACGTGTGCGGCGCCGGAGGTGGTCCTTTCGTGTGAGAAGAAAAGTGGCATCATCCATAGTGAGGAAGCGTGTCAATGATGAAGGTAGAGTCGCCTGGCGGGTTGCAGAATCTGCATAGGTTTGCGAACTGAGTAAGTCGCGAGGGACCCATTAAATTCGAACGGTTTGCGAGATGCGAGCCGCCAGACGATGTATATTCTTCCAGATTTCTGGGCTGCAACTGACGCGTCGGAGCAGACGTATTGCTGGTAGGGCGTCGGTGCGGAGGACAATTTTGGCTGTAGGTAATAAGGTTGTGACGGATAGAGAGCAAAGGGCGTCTTGGACGGCAACCAGCTCAGCACAGAAAGAAGTAGGAGGTTCTGTAAATTGATAACCTGATGTGTTATTAAGCGCCGGCTTACAAGCGCAATCAATTGCAGTTGTCTTTCCCATCCGTCAATGCTGGTGTCTACATATATAGTTGTTGAGCCTTAAGGCGGTTTGGTGTCTTGCTCTGCGATCCTTTCACAAAGGGGTGATGCCGCATAAGATGGCATTGCTCTATGAGGGTGAGTAGGCTTGTTTTCTCTCAGCGGAACAAAATTCCATGGAGGAAGAATTGGCGATGGCGGCGGCAATATGGTGTGCGATGTAGCATAGGCCCGCAGTTCTCGCGGTGAGTGCAAAAGGGTCGCCTTAAGGTTACGAGCATCACGGCGTTGCTGTACTAATTCATCTAATGTGTTGAGCTGAGTGTTTTCTTGTAGTGCCACGACCGGTGTGATGCGGGGGAGACAAGTAATGGTTCTCATAGCCTCTCTATTTACTGATTCTAGACGATCCCATTGAGCTCTTGTCAAGTGCTGAAACTGTGCTTGATAAATGAGGCGTGGCTGCAGAACCACTGTCACCAAATGCCGTGCAACGGGGGAGCGAGCGCCACCGGATTTAGGAGCAATACGTCTTATTAGGCCCAAAGTCTGCATCGCCTTCTTTTTAGCCTGAGAAAGCCAGGCGGTTTCCGTTTCCGACTGATGAATCGACAATCCCAGGATTTTCAATGTCTCACTTTCGTGAAGGGGGATTCCAGATAGTTGGATAGGAATCGGCGTAGACGCGAGTTTACGGCGACCCCAGCGGATGGCGACCGACGTGAACAT
>JAJIZL010024878.1:144108-157103 GCA_023969395.1 Amblyomma maculatum | reverse complement strand
GAAGGCATTCTTATCTCTCCTTGCTATTTTCTGAAAATCCGCATTGAGAACCTTGTATCTTTCTCTTTCCCCCATACCTTTTGCCATCCTCCTTTCCTCAGCTATTTGCAAAGCCTCTTCAGATAACCAGTTTGCTTTTTTGCATTTCTTTTGCTTTGGAACTACCTTAGTAGCAACTTCTTGTATTATATCACGAACATCAGTCCACATCTCTTCGGGCTCTTTGTCTTCTAGATCTAATTCTTGAAATCGATTCATCACTTCCTCAGCATATTCTAATGGAATCTGATCCAGATTATACCTGAAAGGCCTTCTGGTTTTCTGCGTTTTCCTCAATCGAAGCTTAATTTTGGCAACAAGAAGCTGATGATCGGTGCCACAATCGGCCCCTGGCCTTGTTTTTACTGCTTGTATAGCGCTTCTCCATCTCTGCCGGCAAATAATATAATCGATCTGATTCCTTTACAGACCGTCCGGTGAAATCCATGTGTACAGGCGCCTCTTGTGCTGTTGAAAATGAGTATTCGCTATGGTCAGGTTGTTTTCTTGACAGAACTCTACTAGCCTCTGCCCAGCTTCATTTGGCTCACCAAGACGAAACTTGCCTGTAATTCCGGATATTTCTTCACTCCCCACCTTAGCATTCCAGTCTCCAATGAGAAAAAGGACGTCTGATGAGAGAGTGCGATCTAAAAGGCATTGCAGGTCAGCATAAAATCTCTCAACGTCAGCTTCCTCAGCAGGGTGCATAGACTTGGATAACTGTTATGTTGAAAGGCTGACCTTGGATCCGAAGTGAAATCATTCGGTCGTTTTTGGGGTTGTACCCTAGCACTGCTTTGCCCATTCTTCTGTTTACTACGAGAGCGACCCCATTCCTTCTCTTGGATTCGTGCCCACAATAAAAGACATAATGGTCGCCGGAGTTAAATTTTCCCATTCCGGTCCACTCGAGCTCGCTGATACCCAAGATATTAATGTTCAATCTGTCCATTTCTCGCTTGACGATATCCAGTTTACCTTGCGTCATAGATCTTACATTCCATGTTGCTATGTGATATATCTCAGTGCAACATCGGACTTTCCGGTCGCTTCCCGACACATCCACAACTGAGCGTCCTTTTGGCTTTAGCCCAGCCGCTTCATTCGTCCTGGAGCTACTAGGAATCGCCCTTTGTTCATCCCCAGTAACATGTGGGACGCCTTCCAACCTGGGGGGCTCATCTTCCGGTGCCATATCGATAATGGTATTGTGACTGGCCATAGGGTTTTCTTGGCAGGAAATACTGGAGTGGGTTGCCATTACCTTCTCCAGTGAATCACATTTTGTCAGAACTCTCTGCCGTGACCTGTCTATCTTGGGTGGCCCTACGCAACAGAGCTCACGACTTCATCGAGTTTCGCAAGCCCCTCCGCCACGACAAGGCAGTGATCCATGAAGGGGAAACACAGAAAGCTAAACATAAATATCGAAAGGTTAAACTTTACGGATTCTAACGAGCAAAATACGGCTTCAGAATATTAGACCTACAATAAGTACGATTTCAGGGCACGTGCGTCGCCGTTGGCAGACAATTGCAGCACCAGGAATACATTCATATTCCAGTTATCCGACGCAGCGAGGGATGTTGTATGGCACGAAGGATTGACGTAACAAATTTTCACTCAGTCGCGGCGGCGAATCGCCGTCCATACCCAGACTTGTTGTCCTGGCATGTTCACATAGTCACGTTGTTGGGCGCCTTCGGTTCGTTCGTAGTCGTCAATGCACAGCCCTAGCGCGTCACCTGGCTTCATCTGCCGGCTGCAGACCGGCGGTGACGTTGAAGTAATCTTCGTCAGTCATGGGCGGCAGCATCGTGTAGGGCGTCATACAAAAGCTTGAAGGCTCCGCCTTCTAGAACACGGGTTCGCGAGCGATGGTCTCGCCCAACGAGTGAAAACCAACTCTTCTTAAAAACACCGGTTTATTCCGGATCAACAGAAAAGTATAAAATAGAAAAGAAACAGCATTGGTCAAAACTGCGCTGGAAACATGCCGTCGAAGTTCGCGACAATGGACTATGCAGAATAAAACGGAACAAGGGTCAGGGCTTCACCGCGACAGCACAAAACGCACTGCGGCGCGGATAGGGTGAGTAATAGGGCCAAAGCGTTTATCACGGTACAAAAACATTGCTACTCGCGTGGCAGCACTCACGCTAACACTCCTAAGGCTTTCTTGAAGGCGCCGCTTCCGTCTTCGCCTCGAAGGACTCCGCTCCGTCGTCCGTGTACATCCCGCCGGCTTGGGACGCTGCCACTCCGCCCTTCTCTGGCCGGCTGCCCGACCAAAAGGCCCCGAGCCCTGCTTCCAACGCGCTTATCTACCCTCTGTCTCGCGCCGATAACATGCCGCCCCCGCTCCGGGCAGCTCGCTCATGCGTACTCGCGCTGCCCGGGCGGACACCAACACAAACAAAAAAAAGCGCGCGCGGTTCGAAACGCTAAAAGGGGCTGTGGGGCCCCACAAGCTTGAACAGGGTCACTCTGCATATCTCCTCGACGGCCGTGTTATCAGCGAAGATCACGCACGCAGGATGGCGACACAGGTCTTGTGTTCAGCGTTGATGTACATGGCTAGCATGTCCGCGGTAGGTTTATTCAGACGCTCTGCAAGTCTGTCTGCGAATGGTAGGCGGTCGTCCTCCGGTGGCCTGTCTGGCGGCTCTTCAAGATGGCTTCAGTGAGCGCCGCCGCAAATACTGTTCGAGGGCGCCGTGTCGCAGAAGAACGCGCAAGCTGAAATATTTGGCGACGTCTCCTCCGGCACAATTAGGCAGTGCTTTTGCTTAGGCGTAGCGGGTGAGGTAATCGCCGGCCAAAATTACTCACTTGTTACCCGTTGATAAAGTCGCGAAAGGGTCAAGGAGATACATTCCAATTTTGTGAAACAGCTTTATCAGATCTGGTATGGGGTTCAGTAGCCCAGCTGGTCTGATCGAAGGCGCCTTGCGTCGCTGACACTCGTGGCACGTCTTCATGGAATGTGCATAGTCGGCAGGCAACCACGGTCAGTAATATTTCTCTTGCTCTCGATGCAACTTGCGTGCCATCCCGAGATGTCCTGCTGTTGGCGCAATATAGAGAGCCCACTAAATTTTCTTTCGGAGTATATTAGGCGTTACAAGGAGGTATGTTGTACTGTTGGGTGCATAATTCTTCACAAGAACGTCGTTGTTCAACGCAGGGTGAAGGACGCCAGCTGACGCTTGAACATCGTAACAGCAGAAGCCTTCTTGCCTTTTATGTAACCCGCCAAGTCTCTCAGTAGAGGTCTAATACCTGCTGCTATGCAAACCTTGTGGTGCTTACCAAGCCCAAGAAAGAGTTGTTGTCGTCTTCCTTCGGAGAAACGCCAAAAGGGGCTCGTGAGAAGCAGTATGCGTCAGAATGCTTGCGATCATACTTGCAATTACCGTGGTTTTGAATCCCTGTAGGCGTACGCGCCATCCTGCAAGGCAGCTAGAGGAGTCTTTAAACCAAGCCAAAAGAGAGCTTAGTCATCGCTTACTACCGTGAATGGACGACCGTATAGGCACGGATACAATTTTGACGAAGCCCAAATGATCGCGAGGCATTTCGAGGTCGTCGAATAATTTATTTCGGCCTTTGAGAGGGACTTGCTCGAAGGAGCGGTAATTTATCCTACTCTGTCTATCCTCTGGACTATTACGGTGCCTACACACACACTGCTTGCGTGGGTATAAATTTTAGTATCAGCATTTTGATCAAAACGACAGGCGGGAACTCTAAGAGGCACTTTAATTCCTCGAAGGCTTCTGCTTGCGATCCTGTGCACTAAACTGACATGTCTGCTTTTGTAAGCAGCATCAAAGGTTTGGCGCGGCGTGAAAAATTTCTTGAAGTATCGTCTGCACTGCGCGCCCAGTCTGAGGAATCGGCTCACAGCTTTCTTGTCCCCAGTCTGTGGAAACTGCGCAATACTGCTACCTTGCTTGTGATATGGTCCAGGTCCTTGCTTGTGATATGGTCTTCAAATTTCGAAGAGAAGACAACGATGTCGTCTAAGTACGCCAGACAAATATGCCGCTTCACGCCAGTCAGTACGGCATCCAATACGCACTGGAACGTTGCGGGCGCGGAGCAGAGGCCTCATGTATTACCTTGAACTCGAAGAGACCGTCTGGTGTAATGACGGTGGTCTTATCGCGATGTTTTTCATCGACCTCGATTTGCCAGTAGCCGCTCTTTAGTCCATCGATGAGAAGCACCTCGCATTGCAGAGCCTGTTCAGTCTGGCGTCGATGCGAGAAAGAGAGTAAACATCCTTCTTCGTTATGCAGTTGAAGCGGCAATATTCGACGCAGAAAAGAACTACCCAGTCTTTCTTCTTCACCAGAACGACTGGTGGTGCCCAGGGAGTTTTTGATGGCTGGATGACGTTGACACTGAGCATTTCACCGACTTGTTCGCAGATGGCTTGGTGATTTTAGGCGATACGTGATAGGGGCTTTGGCGCTGAGGTCGAGTGTGTTTGTGCGTGATAATTCAATACAATTCAATGCTTTACCAACGGAGGTTATTGCACCGTCGGCGCTGACGAAAAGCATTCGCTGTAGGTTTCAAGAACAGTGCGAATGTGGGTTGTCTTCTCCGGGTTAGTTATGCGTATATATCGAACATGAGCTGATCTAATCGAGTGAATTAATCGTCAGCTGGCTGTACGGGGAGGGCGATTAATTATCGGATATCCGCTAATTGGCCAAGGAAAGTCATCACTGCGACCTTGTTCAGATGACAATATTCTTAGATGAAGTTCCTTACAGCACCTGAGCATTGTCTTCTCCGGAAACTGGCGATGCCTCTTGCGAATCCGCGACCTTGTTCAAAGAGCAACTGTATTTCTTCGATGACGTCTTCGGCGGTTTCAATATCTGTGCTAGCCACGAATGCTACGATGTTGATCTTGGCGGCACAGAGCTACATGTCGCATGCAGGTCTTCGTGATAGGCATGGTGTTGTCCATCGCAAACTTGAGCTTTCATCGAAGGTCGATGATCACTTTATGTTCGCTGAGAAAATCCATACCCAAAATCCCATCTCGCGAGCAGTTCGCTAAGACTATGACGCAGGTGAGATAAGCGTGGCAATTTACTGTCACTGTTGTGGTGCATCGCCCGGGCGGCGTGTTAACAGTAACATCAGTGGTACGGATTAGCAGGCCATCTTTGCCATGTTTGCATGTGGTCGTCACTTTTGTGAGCTGGGCGGCGAACAGTTCACTGATGACAGAAAAGACGATCCCTGTGTCCACTAAGCGGTAGCCGTGCGACCATCGGCTCCAAGTTTGAGTTGGGTTGTTCCTGTCCTCGTATTAGCTGTTGGCTGCAGTGTTTGATCTCTACTTTGTCGGGATCTGAGCTTGTGACCGGTACACACCGTTGTACTTCGCTGGCGGCAATGTCAACTTGGACTCTGGTTGTATTCTCATCGATGTCGTCGTGCGTAATGGCGGCGTTACTGAAGTCCGGCCGCGTTATTATCTAGGGCGTCTACGTACAAAGCGTCGTTGTAATGACGACATCGTCGTCACTTGTGGTTGGCGGTGGAAGATATCCGTTAGTTCGCCGTATAGTAAACTTAACACCAAAGGTCGCTCTGTTTCGTTTTACTTGCACAGACTAGGAGACCTTCCGCGCATATAGCTCTGGTCCGGTGACGAAAAGAAGGACCTCGAAGGCAAATCGGAAATTGACAGGTGACTGGCGAGGCGTGCTCTCCCCTCTTCAGAAAGTCGTCGATTTCCTGTAGTCTAGCCACATCACGGTGGAAGCAGAGTGGTCGATCGTTTGTAGACTTGGGGGGCGGGAAGAATGTGTCGCATTCAGATGCAGCTTGTTCTTGTCGGGAAGGGCTTGGAGGGTTGCGTCGGGATGCAGGAAGAAGTAATGCTGCCGCGTAGTTATTCGATGTTGCTTCTGACGTTGAAGCACCCGTAACCGTCGCTTATGGAATGACCAGTGCTTGATGGACTTCACCTCGCAGGACGCCCGTGAGCGATACAGTCTGCACCTGTGTTGGCGATGGGAGAAGCCAGCGACGCACTTCTCGAACGGCTGCATGTATAATTTCCCTACTTGTAGCCGTAGTGTAGCACTAATTGTTTCATCGAACACTTGAAGAGGCCGATTGTACTGAGAATGCTTCTCGTTCGATGGACACGGTTTGGGGGAGAGGGGGGGGGGGGGCAAACAAACAAAAAGTGATTCTCTGAACCGTCGCATCAAAGCTTAACATTTCTCAAATTCTGTCATGTTCGGGTTGGAGTGACGGAAGAAGCGTTTCATTTCCTCAATGTAGGCGAGTACGGGCTTGGTTCGACGCTAGGCTTTGGACTGAAGAAGTTCTGCTCTTTCTGTCTTTGCTATGCTCGCAAACGTTCTCAACAGTTTCTTCGTGAAGTTCTCCCCCATCGTTACGAAGACCACGCCCTCACTGTTCCAAAATAAGAGAAGAACACGTTTCGGAGCTTTAGGCCGGCATTTTAATTTTTTAATGCGGCCACTCGTTTGTACTGGTCTAGCCCCTCTTCTGGATCTTGTCGAGGGTTGCTGCTAAATTGGGGGATTGTTGGCACTGCTGCATGACAACCGGTACTGTAGCCTGGACCAATGTTGACGTTGGAACCTTCTTCCGGGGTCGAACGCGGACCGGCGGCTGTCCGTGTTCGGCTTGTAGCTCTTGAAGTCAGCGTCTGGCTCGTTGACCTGTAGGCTGGTCCCTCAAGGCAACAGGAACGATGCTGAGGTCTTTGCTTGAAGAGGTAAGCCGGAAATCGAAGGGCAACACCTCCACCAGATATCACGTAGTGGTGACAAGCCCGGCAGCCACAAATTAAGGCGCTGCGTTGCACTTGAATGATTCTATATTGGGCTGACTTACGCCCGCAAAAGACTGGGCGAATAGGCAGCGGCGATAATAGCAAATGTGTTCATCAGTCGTCGAACTAGTAATGTCCGTCGCATCCATCAACGTTCAATTTAAAGGCGGTGTAGAAATGTCTAGATAAAGAAGCTAACGGTGACTAGCATAACCGGAACATTGTAGAAACAGCCTTGAGTGGCTGGAATCTTGGACATACATCTCGGCACATCTTGCGTTAGAAAAAAAATAACACTGCGGCTTGCGACAACGGGCACGAACAACCACAGTGAAGAATCGATCTGTGCGCTGCAATCACACTGATATTGCCGCATGCCAGCGGCAATGACGAATACAGATTTTAGTGTTATGCAGCAATACTCTTTCTTGTTCATAAATTCCAGATTAGAATTTGTCTCAATGTTGCCCTGCTTCATATTCATTTTCGGCGATTTATAGCTGCGTTGATAATTGTGCGTCCAAAAAACCTTTTTGTTGCTTAAAGAATTTTAATGTATCACTCCACACCAGGCGACTAACACAGGGCACCCATGCCTAATGCGATCCTTCTTAAGCTTTTAAAGCTTGATGCCCGTGTGGAGTTTCCTTCCTATTCGAGCGCAGGAATTGATCACTCAAGTATTTCCTTAATTGATGTGGTCGGATGAGGGAGATAATGTATTGTACATTTTTAGTCCCATACCAACTCCACTAGAATAAAGGCGACTAGGATAGAACGAACTATTTGTGGTCAACTTTTCTTTGTTCTCAATCCGCTTTTATATGCGGCAACCTTTATATATAAAAGGAATTAGTGTGGGGAGCAGCTCAAATTCGAAGGTAAATATTTAGTTGGAGAACTTGTTAGTCTCTTATCGCGCCGCATTTTTTGATCAGCGAATTCAAAAAATCATCGATTTGTGAACTGATCACCAGTTTATACTTTTTATCCTGGAGGGATTTGCAAGGTATTGTGGCATATGAAACAGGCCAGGGATGAACATTGAAATGAACCCATGATCATTGGTTTAGTCATGCTTTGCAGTTCAATAGTATTCGCAAGCGCAATCAAAGAAGAAGAATCGCTTTGAGGAAAGCGGCGTTTTTCCAACTTTTTGATAGAAAGATGTCCAACTAAAGCTTCTGAACTTTATTCTAGTATAGTCGTTCCCCACCTGCTTTCATAGATTCATCGGAAAGCGAAGGTGATCATTAGAACGTAAATTTGAAGTTGGTAAAACAAATAGTTCTAAACAAGAGTTCCGTCCAGAATGAATCAAACCAGCCGCATCCTCCACATTCCAGACTTTGGTTGCACTGTAATACTTTCGGAACTAGTAAAGTGGAGTATTTCCATAATACGTTATATGCAGTTTGTAATAAACACATGCCAATGGTAGTAAGTTTCAGATGAAACATTTGGTTGTTTTTTGGGACTGTCAATGTATGCAAGGATTGTGAGCAGCCATATTGATCTTTCTAGCGGGTAACAGCCGCTAGCTCTACAATATAACTGTCATAACTAGCTGTGCACTGTTCTACAATGTGCGGGAATGAAACAAAATAGATTTGAAGCCAGTACTGCTTTTAAATGCCCAGCCATGTAGGCAGACAAAAGGAAGGTAAAAGTGCTTGATATTTCACCAAAAAACCGCAGGGAGAGTATTGAAGCCTAATAGGTCTGGTTCAAAGTGTATTCATTTCACATAAAAGTAAAACAAGACTCTAAAGCACTATCATACTTTTGAGGAAGCTTCAAATTGTCAATATTGTATGATGCTTTTAGTTTTCTTAAACATCATGTCCAAATATTCGTAATTTACTTTCCTGGTTGAAAAAGATGCGCTTGAACACGCTTAATGGAAAAATGACCCAATGTTACAGAAAACATCCCCAGTGTCAAATGGGTTATAGGCAAACTATTTAAATTTTTTTTTTCGTGCTTACAAGGTGTCACTATGATCCGCCACTACGTTGTGATCGAACATGCTTCTCCCCGGGTTGTAGGGTTATTTTAGTCAGGTAGGAAATATATTCCCTATGGGCGCCTAGTGGTTAATGGGAGAATCTAAATCTAAAAAAAAAACGCGTCACGAAAACAACAAAGCAGGTCGCGAATGCAACTTCATTAAAATACCTTACCAGAATAATTTCTCAAGTTCTATTTTTTCATTGTCGCTGTCTTATAAGCTGGATCTCAGTTTCACGGAGCCGTCTTGTTTTTTCTTTTTTTTTTTAGAATGAAAATCAGCGTTCATATTACATTACTCAGCATGTTAGCCCTCTCGGCTTTGCGACCGTCGGACGCCCAGGAACACATAACAAATGACGGTAAGTTTTTTTAGTTTCCTGACACATGTGCATTAACTGACTTTTCGGATAGAACAAAGCAGCTATTTAAACAGTCATGGAACTCAATTCACGAAAAACAATCCTGGTTTGACGGCTCGCGTTTGTAAGGAAACTATTGCGCATACAAGAGTATACAGCAAGGCTAATTCATTTATGACGTCGAGGAAAGGCTTCCTAAAATATAGCGGGCGTTTAAGGCGGCAGACGTAATCAGGTCACTGCGCGAACATTCCAATTTCTCTATAACGCTGAAAGTGAAATCTTCATTCTTCAGGGCTTCCACCACGCGAAGTTTCAAGCCACAGAGCACTAAGTACAAAACCTTGTAGCAGCCAATTCTTACTCTCATTTCAATGCTGCACTCTGCCCTTGACCACCTACGCAGCCCAGGATTCCCGCCACACAGCATATATGCTTCCTACATCCTCTACAAACTTACTCACGCTCTAGAAGCTTATGCAGCTGCATAGACATAGAAAGGTAAAATGATATGCAACCAAGCAGCTGAAAGGCCGGCAGACTCTCTATACGACCATCCACACCTCCAATATAAACAACTAGGTCAAATGTAGTTGGTCTCTCGGCCGCCAGCCTATGCCGCCACCCTAGACCAACTTTGCGCACCTGAAAATACATATCCAGCACATAAACCAGCGTAATGAATAGCGGTTAAAAACCAAAAAAGCATCCCGAGCAAATCTAACTGCATTCTAAAGTACTGGATCATAATTCGCATTAGATAGTAAATGTCTAGCCCGTTGTCCTAAAATGTAAAAAACAGCACCATCATTATAAATGACTGGCAGTGCTTACTGTGACTGCATAAATGTCTTGGCTCCACACCACCTTATTTCACTTGGTAACTTTGGGCCCACCCAACGGACATCTGAGCTATAAATGAGCTTGCCTTCTGTCTGCATCTAGCCGCAGCTTTCTGTGCTCTGGGTTACGCTTATCTATACCTTGTTTTGATCATATACATCCTTAGCCAAATGCTTAGCCAACGGCCATGCGCAATACACTAGTAGATTACAAATATTCTTAGGAAAATAATATTGTCACGGTGTTGGCGACTGGGGCTAGGTTAACAGAGCCGGTACAAGTAGGAATACGCGGTCCGAGGTTTAGGTACGTCCTCCGAGTCCGGAGCCGATTCACTTCAACGTCGTTTTTCACTCCGAGCGCCCCCTGGCAATATATAGCAAATATGTGTTCAGAGCCACGCTGATAAAAGTTTGCATAGATATTATCGACACAACAGTGCTTAGCGAAAACCGCAACATTTGACGAATGCATAGTTGGAAATTTCCCAGAATTACTTGAAGTGTGACTTTGCGTGTACTTTTTTCACACATTATATATCATCGGGATAAAATCAGCATATTGAAGACCTTCCACAAGAATAACATTCTGGGCAAGTTGTGTGCATACATTGGTAGGCGATATGACCTTGTGGACGACCTTGATGAGCACACATAACGGGGCTCTATATGTCACATCTGTCTCTCGATATTTTACTGAAAATATTTAGAAACACGTCACGATTGTATTCTATTGCATTCTCTCTTATCAGCGCTCCAGAAAAATTTCAAATGCAGAATAAGTATTTATATTTTTCAGAAGCATTGGCTGCTTTAAATAATAAGTTCTTAAAAGATATTTCAGTATTCGGCAGGTGCCAAGATATTCTGAACAATTTTGAGTTTGAGTTCTTATTAAAATTACGATTTACTTGTTGTAGTCCTAGCACGAATGTGGACTGATTAACTGTCAAAGCGCACATCGAAGCTTGAGTGGTATTTTTGTCGAAGGAGCATATTTCGATATTCGACAGTTCCCAAATGATAAAACACTCCATTGAGTTTGTACGGAGTTATCACTTACGTGTACCAGTGGGACAAATGCAAAATTTATTATTCTGAACTCGCATAGGAAAACCTTGAGAGGTGTGTTTGATGAAATATCGTAATCTTAAAAGAATCCTTTTATAGGGCTCTAGCGGAATATAGGTATAATATTCCGCTGTTTTCCCAAAATAACAAGGGACCACAGATGCAGGATCATGAGGTTTTGAAACTTATGTAAGCCTAAATATTTAGGCTTTTTCTTCCTAAAGTTGATAATCAGAAAACTTAGGCAGACAGGAAGGTGCATTTCTACAACAAAGGTGAAGAGAACGCCGAAATTTTACATTTTTTGTTTTCAATGAGCTTTTAAGAGCTTACAAATCGGGACGAGGTGTCTCTCTCGCAGTCCATATTACCTTTTAGTTAGTGTTTGTCACGCTCACAAAATATTCATATTAAGATAATATTAACCAAGTTGAAACTCATATAAACGGTAAGAAAGAGGGTAATGACCAAGAGATGTTAAAAGGCTTGATTGCAGAAGAGTAAAGGAGGTACCTATAGAAATGATAGATTGGTGTGTATAAATTGGCTAGACGATATCCAAAAGGAAGGTAATAGACAAACGATAGTTTGGCACTAGGCATACATGACCTAAAAGACAGACATTAAACGCAACAGAGTTAAACGTTCTATTTAACAGGAACCTATGTGTTGCCGCAGCTATTTACGAAAAACAGGCATGCATATAGCATGTTTTTGTTTCAGGGTGTGATAACCAGACAATTATTTGTTAATAAGTTGTGAGCGTGAGGAGGTCACACCTATGGCCGACATGACGACAGCTGCAAAGCTCGGGTCGAATCACTGAGATGGTAGTGAGATAGGAGTTCTATCCTACCGGACCTTATAGCACAAAACGACACACTAATGCTGGTTCACTGACACGTTTGTTTGTCTTGCTGTATATATTTGTCAGTTCGAATTCTTTATCTCATCCGCCCACCTAACTTTCTGCTGCCCCCTGCTACGCTTTCCTTCCCTTGGAATCCATCGGTCGCTTTAGTAAGAAAGAAACCCATCAGCGAATTAGCGGTGAGGGGGAGGGCAGAAGAGTTCAGGATCTCGCTACAGAATAGGTATTCAGCTCTAACTGAGGATGGCGACATTACCCTAGAGGCAAGGAACAATAATTTCAGAGATATCATTACTGAGTGCGCGGTAGACGTAGGCGGTATGATAGTTAGAGAGGATACCGGTAAGCTGTCTAAGGAGACGAAAGATTTGATTAAGAAATGCCAGAGTATGAAAGCTTCCAATCCAACAGACCGGATCGTATTTGCCGAGATATGAAAGCTATTCAATAAGGGCAAGGTGGCCGATATAAGGAAGTATAACATGGAGAAAACTGAGCGTGCTGTAAAGAACGGGGAAGCCTTAAAGCGGTAAAGAAGAAATTGGGCATAGGCAAAACCCAGATGTATGCGATAAGGGCCAAGGCGGGCAACGTCATCACTAATATGGACAAGATAGTCAAAGTAGCCGAGGAGTTCTATACAGATATCTACAGTAGCCAAAGTAGTCAGGAACGTAATGAGATTGGCGGTAGGGAAAAACAGTCAGCCGTTCCACCATTGACGAAGGACGAGTTCAAGAAAGCACTAGAGACTATGAAAAGGGGGAAATCAGCTGGAGAGGATCAGATAACTACAGATTTGCTGAAGGACGGGGGGGATATGATGCTAGAAAAATTGGCCACCCTGTATACGCAGCGCCTGGTGTCATCGACGGTACCGGAACCATGGAAGAATGCAAACATTATCCTCATTCTTGTGAATGAGGATAATGTTTGCATTCTTCCATGCTTCCGGT
>JAJIZL010024878.1:100693-137748 GCA_023969395.1 Amblyomma maculatum | reverse complement strand
AGGAATATGCATCCAGAATTTAATGTAGAAAGAAGGGCCAAACGAGCCGAAGCTCTACAGCGACGGTTCAATAAAACATGGGAGCGAAGGAAGTAGTCTATGTTGATGCTGCAAGTGGCAGAACAGGTGCGGCGGTAGCTTCTGTAGTCGATGGCCGAGGGGCACCGGTATCCGTGCCAGCAATCAGAGGCCGCAACATAGAGACTGCGGAGGAAGTTTCGATAGCGCTAGCTTGCGTAGGAACGAAAGCCAAGTTCATAATTAGCGACAGAAAAACTGCCATTCAAAATCTTGAGAAGGGGAGGATATCGCCGGAGGCGGCCAAAATCCTCACCCAAAGAACGATGAATAGGAAAATTCAGTTAATTTGGACACCCGCTCACGCTACCGTCCCAGGTAACGGGGCGGCTCACGAGCTAGACCGAGCTCTCTACTTCCGGGTAGCCGTCGGGCCCCCCGAACACTGGGCTTAAGACGAGCGTCTGTAAAATTACGAGGAAATCATCGACCATTATAAATTGGGACGTAGACTGGTACCCCCGTAAGATGTTAGACTAAATAATACAGAAGCTGTCGCGTGGAGGCGGCTACAAACTGATACGTTCATGAACCCAGTCTAGGCGTTTCACGTGCTACCAGACCTTAGGGACAATGATCTGTGCAGGGCGAGAGATACCGTCGATCACATAATTTGGGAGTGCCCACAATCTCCGGGTAGGACAAAATGTTACAAGTAGAGTAGTCTGGGATACCCTGCTGCGAAGTGCGGACCCTGCGATCCAGCACCGCACCGTCTATCTGGCGGAAGAGGCCGCAACAAGCCAAGGGCTTCCTGCCAGCCTCTAATCCGCCGCGGGCGCTCGACTTCCCGTCTTCCCTAGCACGCGTGCCGGGGGCGGGGAAGAGGATACCCATTTCCGATGGAATTAAAAGTTGTACAACCAACTAAACAACCAGCCAACCCAGGTGGTCGAAATGGCTCCATAGTCCTCCACTACGGCTCCTCTTTCTCTCTTTCCACTTTCACTTCCATATTCCTCCCTTCCCTTACAGCGTGGTTTAGGTGCCCACAAAAAACAAGTGAGACAGTTACTGTGCTTTTCCCTTCCTATAAATCAATCAATCAATCGATCTCGACCACTGGAGGCTGCGTTTCGATGGAGGCGAAACAAATTGGCGTCCGTGTGCTGTGCGATGTCAGTGCACGCTAAAGATCTCCAGGTGGTCGAAATTACTCCGGAGCCCTCCACTACGGCACCTCTTTCTGTCCTTCCGCTTTCGCTCCCACCTTCCTCCCTTCCCCTACGGCGCGGTTCAGACATCCACAGAACAATTGTGACAGATACTGCGCTTTTCATTTCCTGTGCACCAATTATTAATTATTATCATACTTATACCATTGTTCTTCTTTGTTCTGATAAAAACAGTGTACTAGAGGTTTTAAGATTTTCTGAACAGTTTTTTGCTACGAACCGACCAACCCAGCCTTGGATGTCTTGAAAACTTTCGGCGTTTGTTCGCCCAGAAGTTTGCAAAACGTTCTTGTTCACAATGCTTGGCTGCGTCCTTCATGTTCTGCACTGTTCGAGAAAGAAGATGCAGGCAATGCACAGAGTGTTCGCTACCTTCATGTATACTCTCAATTGGATCCTCTGCACGCAGGCATGTTTCTGCCAATGACAAGCTTGCACCGACGTCACAGCCATTCATTTTGTAGTTAATGAGCCAAGGTCAAAGGTTGAAGGCATATACGATTCGCTTAACGTTATCTTTTCCTGCTTGCGTTGCTGAATCTGTGCTCAGTCACCGGCAGCATTGCGTCTGCAAGAATAGGACTTGTTCACGTGTTTGTGTATAAACTTCTCTAGCGAATTTTTTTCAAACTAACAAATCAGCCCTTATCTGCGCCTTGTCATCATTCGACATCACAGTGGTCATTTGCTCTACCTATTCGCTCAGACTCGACCGACTCATGGAGAAACTGTATGGGGATGCCGCAAGTTGCGGAGCCTTCCCTTTCTCAGTCCTCGCTTTTTTCTGTAGATTACTTCCATATCTTTTGAAGAAGGCAGACGACTCAGGTTATTAGTCTATATTTCTATAGACAAATTTACCGAGAGCAAGCAGGAGAGGAGGAAAATATTCTCTAACCAGATTCCTTGGCCGGCCCATTGTTGCCAATATCGAATGGGCTGTGCATTTTCACGCTTCAAGCATCGCAGAGCGGCCTGGCACCTCGTTATATTCTTGTTTGAGAGACTTAAATACCTTTATTAGGGCCCCTTTTAGTATTATTTTCATCGGGACAACAACCAATGAATATGGATTGCACAGCAAATCAAAGAAATTGCAAATGATTGCCGAGAGCGTATGCAGAAAGCATGCAACGACAGTCCGAGTGCGGCTGTGATATGTTTCTGCTTCACCGCTTTCCAGTCCATACTGATTTAATTCGCCAATGAGCGTTTTGTGTAAGCGAAACAGACTTATTACCAATGACGGACTCACGAATATGATTCCCATTTTACTTCCTCCGCTGTATTAAACACGCACGCCGGGCAGGCCATGCGTGCGTGCGGGTGTGGGCTCCCGCAAGCCGGCCGCGCCAACGACACAGTGGATCTTTTCAATTATTGCCCTTCACTTTAACAATAAGACGACAGCGAAAAAAAAAAGAAAAAGTACTTGCGGATCTCTGACCCATACCACGTTGTTGACAATTGCAATACAAACAAGGTTCTGAACATAGTCAGCTGCCGCCGGTGCGGCGCGCGGCTCACCGTCTGCACGCTGGCTCCCCTGCTAAGGCGTCCCCGAAATTTACATCTTTCTTTTACTGATACAATGGGATCGGCAGGAATGCAGTTTCACGAGAAAGCATTTACTCTAGCGCTGAGCAATTACAAAGCGCCGTCGAACTGTACACTTTAGTCGAACATGCCTTCGATGCGAAACAATTTAGGCCTAGCGACGACTAGGGAGGAGCGGACGACGGCAATAGTGCCATCGTCCGCCGCGCCTGCGGGCGGCGCCGCTTTCGTGTGTGCAGCGAATTTGTCGTCATAGTTCATGGTGCAGCTGAGAGCCCACGTTTTTGGACGTTTTGTTCAATAATACGTGAAAACGATGCTGCTATGACGGGACTGGGATACGATGTTGCTGCTTCGCCGGACGAACACCAAGGCTGCATAAAAACGCCGACGGATGGTACTTTAGACCCCACTTCTTTTATATGTCGTTGTTAAACCGCGGTTAAACTTGAAAGTATACATTGTTGAAGCAGAACAGCTCGATCGTATGCGCTTCGCACTAGCGGTTAGCGCCGTAACCGCGGTGAATGCTGCCCGTACCTTTAATGCAAAATGAAAGCAGCGCAACATCGAATATAAATATGCACTTTCGAGAGCAAATACACGACATGAAATGGGTCGCACTTTACGATAAATCATTGCGGCGATAACTGGAAAGCATCTTTAGTAGTATCTGTATATTTCACTTTCGGCAGCTGCCCGTACGATTCGCTGTGTGTTTGTGTGCACAGTTACCATTGTGATTATAAAATATAATTGAAAAAACATGTACCATGAAAGATACAACAGATACATCCTCACAGTTACCGCTGACGAGTTCGGCCTGCGCAAGCGGAGCGTAGTCCTTCGCAGTCGCCCTGGCCGCTGCTGTTTCCAACAGCTGCCGTCATGATTCAAACGGATGGTATACGGTTTTCTGGCGCGCCAAAATAGCACCAAGGTGTCGGATAGCTTTCACGAGCATCGTGAAAGAGCACGTTTACGCTGCCGCATCGCCGCATCAACATGCACAGCACAGCTCAAGATGGCGTCAAGGGGAGCCGGAGCGGACTTTCCCAGTTTGGCTCATACGGGGATCCACCATCAAACTAAGATGGCTGCGCCCAGGCATCGAAAGTAAAATGGTCCATACCATTGTGTCGTCTACTTTATATTTCATTTTCAGACACTAACGTTTTAAAGTTCTAACCGCATATGCCTTGCAGCTATCTCAAAATCTTTGTTTAAAGTGCACACAAACACTTCCTGTAAAGACATGGTTTCCAGTTAAAAAGATGTTTGTGCCATAATCGATGAACTGCTATCTGTTTGATATGCAAGACAGTTACTCATCACGGTTTCATTCTACTGAGTGCAGCGCTGTTTTGTGGGACATATTACAGCGAACGCTGAAAAACTACTTGAGAAATTACACCCTACAGTATTCACTTTCTACCTATTGAGAAAAACTGTGCTGTGTCTTATAATATATTCATGTTGATAGGGCTCTTTAGTTGGTTGAAGAGTCGAATGATGGACCGCCATGCCGTGTCTCCAGAGTCACCGAAGCCATTATGTCGAGAGCAACACTCTTTGTTGCCGGAAGTGTGCGCTGCCCTTGAAGAGCCGCTTGGCTGGTTACCGTATCTGCAGGCTTGTGTGCATCTTCATGAATGCTGATATTTTTTATGGCGAGAAATAGCTTGGGGAGGGGGCTGGCTTAATGCAGCCTGGTGGGTTTAGGTATGAGCTATTCAAGTACACCGTCTCAAATTTTCTTCACGCAATAAAAAGACGATAAGGCGCAGCAGATTAGCCATGTGATCATCGAGCCTACTTGCCTCTTTCCTCGACATAGTTCGAAACATACCAGCGGCAAATTTTTTTTTCTCATGAAAGGCTGCTCGAAGAAAGCTTCAGAGCCACACCTGTGACATCGATGAATGCGGGTTTAGCTTGGCTATTCACAGGTGTACATGAAGCGATATTATCACCACTCGCATGGCTGAGCTCCCCTTTGTTGAATTTTTTTTGTCTTGCCTTACCGCGTTCAACAAAGGGATTAATGGGCACTTTTCACGTTATATTACGGGCGGAGGCGGACTTTGGACTCCATCTTGCATTAAGTACATAGAGCCTAGCCCGTTATAGCTAGTGGCATGAGGCATATTATTTTATATTATTTTTTGAACCCTCACCATAAAATATATACATATATATATATATATATATATATATATATATATACCCGCGTTTATTACTGGTGGGGGAGAAGTCTGTCTTTGGACTCCATCTTACTTAAATACATACAGCCTACCCGCGATACTTTAGTGATGCGGGCGGAGTCTGTCTTTGGACTCCATCTCTTTGGACTCCATCTTACCTTATCTACATACAGCCTAAGCCCGTTATACCTAGTGACACGGGCAGAGGCATATTATTTTATATTGCTTTTGTGTAGCCTCATCATAATATACGTACATACAGCCTGCTGAATGTTTTCACGGATCCGGCACTTGAGCTTAGCTGGCCTTTCAGCAACCAATCCTGCCTCATATGTCACTTGGACGCAGGGACCCCTTCATCGCTCACTTCTGGACTTCATAAAATCAGCCAACCTTCTTCCATTCATTTAATCATTTATTCATCCTTCATCTCATGCCCTACTGATGCCCTGAGGCAATAAATATCGATTAAAAAATTCAATCTTGCTTTGGAGATTAACACGCTGAAAGCCACGACATGAAAATGGTAGTCTGAACAACAGGCAGGCTTAACACGCCAAGCAGCCGGCGAGCGGAATTACGAACGGGTGGTCTGAGTAGGCTTCACAGCAAAGTCATGTTTCAAGAATGTGGGTATTAATGCATTCACGTTCAACTTGGGAGGAGGCAGTGCAGCTGTTCGGCAGATGCTGAGTAGTGATGGCACTAGAATTGCTTTGTTCACTGGGGCAAAGGAGTACAATAAATTGTTTTAAAGTAGTGGGTGTTCTCTTCTTGTTGACCATATGCCATTCATAATAATTTTGTTATCGATTATCTAATGTCAAAAGCAAGTCTTAACAATATTTGTAATTTGACGTTTTCAGACAATAAACAAGTGTGCCGAACTACGATATGCAAAAAAAGAGGTAAGTGGAGATTGAATCATTATAAGCATTCTTACTATCAACAGCTCCACTTCGAGCATGATTTCGAAACACAGTGGTTGAGAATATGTTCGGCTAAAGCAGACATGATTAGACATTCTGCATGCATTCAACTATATAATAGTTTGCTCTAGAGGAAATTCATGAGGCTTGTATTACAGGCAGTTATAGGTTTCATCATACCCGCGATGTCACTTGTAGTCACATGCATGCATTATTTCAACATTGATTTTATTTATATCTCAATATCTGATCTTTTAGTCATTGGGACTATCGAAAAGCTAGCAATAAAGGCTACAGATAATTTCTAGCACCCTGCTGCTTTAATCTGTGCACTGAAAGTAGAAACTGCACAGGTGCCACGGCGTAAATAGAATGGTCACGGCTAACAGCAGGATACGAGATGAACAAGCGCACAAGCCTCTAGTGCTGCGTCGACAACAGGGGTGCTCATCTTCTTAGGACATATGGAATGGGTGTCCTCTGCCAGTTCGCCATACAGTGCAAAAATGTCACCACGGCAGGGGCGAAATAAATCACGGCGTAATTCTAGGACAAGGAATTCCAACCAAAGATCACGTCTCAGGGAGCACAGGAGCCTGGGCCAATAGTGTCAGTGATGCCCAGCGCTGCAATTGTATCGCCTGATATTGGTTGTGCCATTGGATAACACGTCTTGCATTGACACTGAGGTTTTCAATAATAAACATTATCTACCGTGCCTGTTCATAACGATACCATCATTGGCCCATCATATCTGATGTCCCCACAACATTGATAGTGTCATTATATGATGATGTCCAAGATGGACCAGAATATCTAACGTCTCACCTGTATTGACGCTGCCATTTTATAAAAATGGCTATAACGGACAACATTAGCAGTCACACTACTGTTGTTGGCTTATATATAAAATATAGTAGACAATACTATCATCTACGCTACACCGTCCCGCCAGTCAGATATACATTGGCGTACCCTACTTATCACCGGAATTAGTTTTGCCCTTTCATAAGGATGACTTTATCGAACAGCGTTGGCCGTCACTCAACTGACGTTGGCCAATATATGATATCTGTTGGACAATACTCTCAGTTTTGTTACCATGTCCTGCCAAAGTCAGATATACATTGGCATATACTTTAGTCAACGTTGTCGCGTCTATTCCGGCTGCTGGATAATATTAGATCAAATTAGCATGTGGCTGCAAACCACAAAAGCACATTAAAGTGCTTTTGTGGTTTGCAGGCTCATTACTTATTTGGATTCATTTACTGTGCTGTTATAATTGTTGTTTGTAAGTTATTTTCGCAATCCTAAATGCTTTGAAAATCTTTGTGTCTAATTAATTGTAGTTCCGCAGTGTTGGTTTCCATCGTGATTGCTTTAATTCCACCTAGATGCGGATGATCTCGCTTGGAATCACACCCTGTTCTTTTACACTAGATCTTTCATTACTTAAGTTAGCACTGTAATCTATCCACAGGTATACTGTGTCAAATTTGGATGAGATCAACGATCGGTCGACGGCGTCAAATATAAAGTCCGCCATAGGTCGCCGGTCCGCCAGGCCGGCGGTTGCGCTAAAGTAGGTCCGCACTGACGGTGAGATTAGAAGTAGTCAAAATGACATGTTATATATTGTGCGTAGGCAATACTCTCTATTTTTAGTATTCTAATCGGTGATGGTCTAGGTCGATCCGTGGCTGCTCCCGTGGCAATTCCTCCTGCTCTAGGTGAAGAAAATGCCAAATGTTTCAACTAATTTGTTTACCACCAAGTGCATCAGTTTTAATAACAGTGACTTCAAACAGACGATTACCGCAGGACGCAAATGCAATGCGATCCAATTAATGAGCGATAAGCGTCGATCTGTTCATACTTTAAAGCCGGCTGCTGCAACGATGCCTATTAGTGGATGATAGTCAGTGGTATCACTAATCGTATTACGCCTGTTAAATTTTCTTCACATTCAGACTGCCGACACGTCACTAAAGGAACAACCAAACACAGCACCGGCTTCAGCCCGACGCAAAAGTTATTGTTTATGTAGTCTTTACTATTGTAGTACAATGAATGAGGGCGAATAATGGCGTTTCTGTCGCATCAGATGCTGTTGACCGAATTCTGGCTAGTAACAACCATAGGTTTTGCAAACCCCTTTGTGACTGAACCGGATCTACTGCATGTTATCTATGCACTTATTGACACCACTCGTAGTTAGTGTCCTGAATTCGGCTTGCTATCTTGGAACAGCTTGCTATGCTATTAAATGCGCTCATGCTGTCCTATAAATAATAATCCTGATATAGATGGCATATTCCTTGAATCGTGGAAACCATTTGATCGCGTCTTGCATAACCATTTGCTTCTGAAAAAATATAAGTAGAAATCAGCACCAGCCTAACCTTAAGGACTGAGAATGTCTTTTGGATGCCAGCTCAATTCCATTCAGCTCTTCTCGTTGTAACAGAGAGAGTACTTCAGCGTGTCGAATGTTAAAAGTACTCTTTATGATATAAATGTTCGACATCTTTATAAAAAACTGCTGTTGAAAATATCAATTTTTTCTATTATTACGTAATGTAGTGATAGATTCGGCAGAATGCTTATTCGTCTCTACTGCGATGGTCAATCTCAGCAGAAATGCAGTGTTGCTTAAGAAATTACTTTTCTTTTCGTACACTAACAAATTAAAATAAATACCGTGAACGAGGAATCGCATTGTCGTCTTGTCAACCTTCATCTGTACCGTATTTTCCGAAATGCCATTGCCCTTAATTATTTTGCAGGTATCTTGGCTAACATCTACAATCATAGCAAATACGTGAGACAGCGCTTTATATTCCTCATGAAATATTTTATAGTTTATGAATAAAAAAAGGACCCAGCTCCCTAGAAGCAAAACATTAGCATATATTGTCATGGTGTGAAGTCTGATCAGAAGTCACCGCGAGACACAGGAGTTACAAAAGTCACAGTGCACAGAGCGGCAGGAAACTAGCAGGCCCGCTTCAACAAGAGAACGTCGGTGTCTTCGCCTCGAGGAGACGAACTTCGGTTTCTTCGCTTCGAGGAGGCACACTCTCGCGATCAGTGCAGAGCGAAGACAAAGAATGCACCGTGCCCTGAATTATTTTGCAGATATATTGGCTAACGTCTACAATCATAGCAAATATGTGAGACTGCGCTTTATATTCCTCACGAAATATTTGATAGTTTGTGAATAAAAAAAGGCTCCAGCTCCCTAGAAGCAAAACATTAGCGTATATTGTATTACTAAGCATATATGCGCCATTCATTTGCCATCTAGCATATTCACATTTTGCCACTCACCATGAAAAGCAAATCGCACGATACGAGATATAAAGTCCTCCTATTTAGGAAAATCTTGGCCATGGCCCGATCAGACTATTTTCCTCTTGACCATTATTTCATGGAGAATATTGCTTGAAGTCGGTAGTTTTCGTAATTTCTGTCATCTCCAGTGAGGTGACAAGGAAGCCGACTATCCCCACTCTGAAAACCTACCGCTTAAACGGCGATCTGAATTTTCCGCGCAATAATAGCCGAACTGCAGCAGGAATACATTTTCCCCGCACGTAGTAGTACTGTAACATCGCTACCAAATGTTCTGATATACGGACCCTTGAGAGCAAATTATTTGGAAAAAACATGGAAGTTCAATTCTTAATCTCAGGTTGCCGCATACACATCTGAACTCTTGCTTTATGATTGATATTAATTTTACTTTAGTCTTTTAAATGCTGTGCTTATTGAATTGCAGCACTGACATACCTTATTAGTGGCAAAAGTAGTTTGCTTTACTTACGCTTCTTCCTTGCTTTCTTGTATTTCGGCTATTTATGTATATTTCAAATTGTGAAAGGAGCCATTCTCGACAAAAATCGGCTTCGGCTGTTTAGGAGTTGTCGGAACTGTGAGTGAAAAGTAAACGAAAACCTCTAGTGCTTGGCAGTGGGTAGTTGACATGGCCGGGAACTGATTGCATGGGGACTAGTGACCACTTGGCACCATTTAAGGTAACAGAGTCAGCAACAGCTGTTGACTAGGACCCGCTTTTACAAGGAGGGGGGGGGGGGTAACATGAAACCCTCCATGATGACTTATGACATGAAGGGAGGTTTGCAAGGATTAGCTTAGCAAAATTTTATATTTTAGGGTGCAGCGCTATGGCACTCGTTCCTGAGGTATGCTGCGCCGCCGTCACCGGTTCCTTGAAAGCAGCTTCATAAATAAATAAATAAATAAATCCTATCGTCACCGAGAATCGAGCCTCCTTGCCTTGGATTCATAGCCGAGCGCTTTAACTAACTGCGCCACGTCGAGATCATGAAACGCGCATCACGTTTCTCCTTGTCTACCGTGAGGTTGATAGTAGCGAAGACAATGACGCTGCAATTAGTTATAAGGACAATGGTGACATCAGCATTGATATTTACAGTGAATTCAGTTGATAATAATAATGAGAGCAAACGCGATGCGCCGACCAGTGACCCTAGCCTAGGACATTCTTGACGCTTAGTAATGCGTTAAATAAAATTGTTTCCTCCTCCTCCTCCCTCCGTGTGCGCCAGCAACGTTTACGGCTCCTCTTGCCCCACCGGGTGGTGCAGTGGTAAGACGCCCGACTACTGTGCCGGAGTACCGGGGTTCGAACCCGACCTCTGCGGCTGCGTTTCGATGGAGGCGAAACGAAGAGGCGTCCGAGCGCTGTGCGATGTCAGCGCGCGTTAAAGATCCCCAGGCGGTCGAAATTTCTCCGTGGCCCTCCACTACGGCTCCTCTTTCTCTCTTTCCACTTTCACTCCCTTCTTCATCCCTTCCCTTACGGCGCGGTTGCGGTGTCCATAGAAAACAAGTCAGACACCGCGCCTTTCCCTTCCTATAAGTAAATCAGTTTTTTTTTTAGCGCCCCGCCATGGTAAGACGCCCGATTATTGTGCCGGAGTACCAAGGTTCGAACCCGACCTCGGCGGCTAGGTTTCGATGGAGGCAAAACGAAGAAGCGTCTTTGTGCTGTGCGTTCTCGGCGCGCGTTAAAGATCCCCAGGTGGTCGAAATTACTCCGAAGCTCTCCACTACGGCTCCTCTTTCTCTCTTTCCACTTTCACTCCCACATTCCTCCCCTTACGGCGCAGTTGAGGTGTCCACAGGAAACAAGTGAGAGAGTTACCGAGCCTTTCCCTTCCTATAAATCAATCAGTTTTTTAGGGTTTCGCATTTCTGGAGTGTAGATTCGACAGTGTTCGCGGAATTTTAAAGCGCAGCTCTTTGGCGCTCGTTCCTGCTTTTCGCAGTAACTAGCAACGTAATCGTCGGCGTCTTTCTTTGTAGCCAACTCCGCAGCCAAAAAACAATGGTACCTAGTATAGAGCGCAAAGGAAAAGTATGTATGACATTGTTGGCGTTGGAAATGAGGAATTAGTTTGTATATCGGAAAAAATGGTAACATAGGATAGAGCATCACAGAAAGGTGTAAAAGTGGTCACACGGTTCATGTGGTCAAATTAGGTATTAAAAAGATAGCATAACAATAAAAATAGTTCCCGGAAAAACAAAGGCGCAATGTATATATTCCCGTTGTTCTGTGAAAGGCTTAAAACTGATTTATTTATAGGAAGGGAAAGGCGCGGTCACTGTCTCACTTGATTTCTTCATAACACCACGGACATCTGTCAGCGTATATGGTATATGTCAGCGATCTGTCACATCACATGGGCATGTCAAAACATAGATGTGGTCCCCAAAATTCGAAACCCGAGTGCGGAGCAATGGGAGACTCTGCTGTCCAGCGACCGCTGCGAAGACCAGAAAGGTCTGGTACAGCGAGCCCAACGGGCGGCAGCAGCCAGCGGAGCCCTGGACTGAGGGCAACCGACCATTGTAAAAAGTGGACGAAGTCGACGGAGAAGACTCTTGTGGATACAACAAGCAGACATCTCTGAAGACGTTCAAAAACCGCCAAATAATATAGGACTAAATAAAGTTTTTCCTCCTCCTCCTCATCCACTTGATTTCTGTGAACACCGCAACCGCGCCGTAAGGGAAGGGAGGAAGATGGGAGTGAAAGTGGAAAGAGAGAAAGAGGAGCCGTAGTGGAGGGCTCGGGCTCCTCTTTCTTTCTTTCCACTTAACCGTGCCTAAAGGAAGGAAGGAAGATGGAAGTGAATGCGGAAAGAGTGAAAACGGTGCTGTTGTGGAGTGTTCCGTAGTAATTTCGACCACATGGGAATAGTTAAAGTGCACCGACATCGCATTGCACACGGAAGCCTCTTCATTTCTCTTCTATCGAAACTGAATTAAAGCCAGCAAGTGCATTACAGGAAATTAAAAGGCGGATGACGAACTAGTTGATATAGAATGTGTGTGAAAAAAAAGGTTGTCTTTAATTGTACATACACGTGTTGCTCGAATTCTCTGCCTCAATCGATCGAAAAGCTGAAACAGCTGATGAGCTTCTCTGAAATTTCGCATTAGGAAGCAACGTAATCGTCGGCAAATTTTTTTGATGATTTCTCTTGCACATGATGCCGTAGTCACCCAATATGTGCTAAAGTGTGCTTGTGGGTATTAAGCGCACAAACGAGCGGGTTAGAGGACAACAGATATGAAAAGTACATACATGCCAGCGAGAATGGAAAACGAGGCCCGAGATGAAAGCCATCAACACTCTCGCGCGATATCTATATCGGCGATTCTTCAGTGTCCAAAACAAAGTGCACATAAATAGCTCGATTGCTAAGAATATCTGACAGTTTCAATTCCGAAATGAAAACCTCAACATTTTTTCTATATCTCTTGGTTTGTTTTCTAGTGTTTGACGCCCCATATCTACTCAGAGCTGTGAGAGACGCCATAGTGGAGGACACAGGAAATTTCAACTACCTGGGGTTCATTAACGTGCACTGACATCGCACAGCACAAGAATGCCACTCCATTTATCTTGCATCAAAACGCAGCCGCTGGAGGTCGGGTTCGAACTTGGGTACTCCGGTACAGCTGTCAGTTGTCGTAGCCGCTGCGCCACCGTTGAGGTCCTATACTCTAGTGTTTGTACTAAATACGCTCTAAATCCCCTCTCATTACTCCTATTTCTTCTAGCTGATTTGATTAAGGAATACCTTGACCAGACTGTCAGTCCATGCAAGGATTTTTACTCCTATACCTGCAACAATTGGATGAAAAAACAAGACCAAACACAACCTTACGATGCTTTTAAAATGATGCAATCTGAGGTATTAAAGGCCATGGAAAGTAAGTATTCTTATTCAATTTCCCCCCTCCCCCCGCCCCCTTTCAATTCAAACATATAATGAAAGTTTTTTGTTACACTAAAAGTCAGAAGGTAGCCTTGCGGTCCTAATGCCAGCTGTGTGAGCATTATCAGCCTTACTGCACCACTGCACCGTAAAGGCCCCTGATATCCTTCGAATCGATCATATTTCAGCTACGCACAACTAATCAACGCCGACATTTTCTTCTAATCTATCCACATAACCTTCATCCCTGCTATGCTTAGGCTTCTCTGTTATCCTCTTTGTCACAAATAGAGACAAGAGGTACTTCTGCTTCTACATTGCATGTACATCCCACGCTATTTCTGTTCTATATTGAGTAGAATACCAGTTACTCATCTGTGTTCTCTGACTGACTTTTGTCGCTTGCTGTCATTTAATGTTACATTTACCAGTTTCCCATTGTTAGCTCTCTGCGCCTACCTCAATTTAAGCGTACTTTGTTTTGATTAACAAGTGACTGCCCGATATGAGAGTATTGCTAAGATTACGGCTGTTTCATACCTAGCTTTGAGAGCTACTTTTAAGCAGCAATGCAATGACCTTTTATTTTTCGCAATATGCTCCAACAATATTATTTGCTTGGTGTTATTTCATTCTTGTTATCGGAACCTGCGAACAACACTAATTCAGCTCGCTAGTTCACGCAAGCCACTGTGTTTTATACAGTTCATGAAAAATATTTGAGTTCACTGTGTTGTAGTTTTCGAACTCTTGCTTCTTATTTCCGCTTTCTATGGGTCATTAGTCATGGTCTGCATTGCGTTTCGAGTTTCACTTACCAACGGATATCATCAGTGAAACACGCTATTTATTAGGAATTGCACTTTAACACGACCACTATCTATATCCTCGAATACTTATTTTAGGCCAGCGATAAACAGAGCTGAAGGAAATGTCCCTCAATGGCTAACACCACTCTTTATTTGGATTTTATTAGGTTACCATTAAAAGACTTCGTTTACTGGTAACCACGCTCGGTGTATCAATTGCACGTTTGGCGCTACTACTACCGGGATGAAAATGTTTCCATGACTAATGAGGTTTGACCGAGTAAAAAGCGCTCTCAATATCTCTGAAGGCTACAATGTTGTGTGTTTTTGCTTGTTCGGCAACCTTAATTGTTAGTTGTCTATGGTGTGTACGTAAAGGGCTCTTGACTAGCCATTCCCAAATCCTGGCTCTTCCTTTGGTTTATTGAAATGTTGCCATCATTTTCATTACTCGCTACATTTCGTAATACGCTGTAGTTGAGAAGGTGAAATTGTTTATTCCATGTCCTTCATTACTCCACCGTTATGAATTATGAAATTGTTAGCGTCCTCGCTACATTCCCGGAGTGCCGAAGTGATGAGTCTAAGCCCACCACGTTATCGGGCCATTTATGCGCACACTCTGTTACCTAGTCATCCCGAGCTCTTTCCATCTGTTAATTGTTACTAAGTCTTTCTTATCCTCGAGGCACTGCCGATGAAGTTATGTGATGTTAGGAAGATAGAGACTGGAAAGCGTGGCGTGACATGGTCCATAGGGTCACGAAGAGTCGGACACGACTGAACGGCTGAACTGAACTGAACTTTCTTGAACCATCTTTCTTAGAGGAGTTAGCAATTTTTCTGCTTTACTGCCGCTCTCAATATTGTCCTGATATATATTCAGATACTGCATAGATCAGCGCAGACGTCGATGACTTACCAATGTTTTCAAGGTAATAACAATGAAATAATTCATCTTACCTACTATAGAATGCATCTTATTTTTTCTTTATCTGAATTTTGTTTACTGCTTTCTGGCTGCTATCGTTCTTTCCTAGCGCATGTAGACTTGTGCCGATATTGTGCATTGGTTGGTTTGTGGGGTTTAACGTCCCAAAGCAACTCAGACGCCATAGTGGAGGGCTACCGAGTAATTTCGATCACTTGGTGTTCTTTAACGTGCACTGACATCGCACAGCACACAGGCGCCTTTCTTTTCGCCTCCACCGAAAAGCGGCCGCCGAGGTCGGGATTCGATCCCGCTTCCTTGGGAACAGTAGTCGAGCGCCGCAACGACTGCGCAACTCGGGCGGGGCCCGATATTGTGCATTATTATGTATGTTACCTTACAGTTATTACCTTCGATAGCTATGCCATTTGTGTCCGGTGGGCCGCAATCGAGGCTTTTATGCTTTGATATTCCTTAATCATAATTTTGTTCTCTTTATATAGTTCACAGCTATATTTAGACTACGTATTCTACCGCCTACGTCTACAGCGCACTTTCTAGCATTTGCTGCTTCTTCAATAGCTTCGTACTCCTTGTTTAAGGCAGAATATCTACTGTGAAGCGATATCCTAAGCTCCTATACTTTTATTCTAACGATTACTTTGTTACTGGCTTTGGCACATACAATTGTTTCCTTCCATTTTCAAGCACGACGTTAATTCAACACTTTATTTTGCAAAGCTGTCTCTGTCCCTATTCAGTTCTGGACTTATTCGTACTGGTATAACCAGCACTCGATCTTTAGGGTTAAAAAACGTAAAGAAAGATTTCCTGTTTCGGGGCTCATAGGAGCTACTTGCTGGCAATATCAGCGGATGCACAAAGCAGGTGACTAATGTAGGGCATATATATTACACATATTTGATACAGCCATGAGTGCATTCTTCATGTTGATGCCCGCGAATACTTCTCTGCGCTCATTTGATACACTCCCAAAACTGTTCCAGTATTGGGCCAGTTACAGCTATGGAAATATACGCCAGCGAAATACGAGCATATTCTTTACAATCTAAACAGCTTCCAACCGGTTTTGCAGTTCGCCACAAATAAGAATATAATAGTACCATAGTCTTCCTATGCGTGCTTGTCCAAGGAAAACCTTGCGGGTCTCCGAGTTTGGTGCGCCGAAAGCCGACCCTCATCGTTCGATTCTTTAATTATGTGTCGGCGTACCCTACAGAGCCTAAACGCTGCTTGTATTCGAAAATATTAGCAACGCATTCCGTGTGCGCTCAAGCCGCAAGAAACTCATAGCCAAGCTGCTGATCATGTGGGACCTATACGACAATGGGTAAACACCACATATTGTACAGTACGCAGAACGACGCTGCTCACGTCAAAATGCAGAATGAAAGGTGATGATAGAAGCAATTTCAAGCGTCCCGTACTGTCTAAAGGACGGCCAGATTCAAGCCAGAGTTTGAGTAGCGCAGCATCCGAAGCCTATGTGCCCTCCAAAAACTTGAGCAGTATACGTGTTAAAATATAAACCCCTCTCGAACTCCACAGATTTCACGGAGTTGTGTTTGAAATGCCACGCAGCGATTTCGAAGCTGCACATGTCGGGGAGCAAGACAATGCATTAACCGCCAATAGCTCTTGCGTTTGCTGAAGTATGAATTCATTACGCGTAAATTATTTTGTTGTGCGAACTCTAGTAATACATCCGATCACACTGTTTGATAGTCCGCGCCTTGTATTGAGCCTGCTCATTGCCTATCTTGACAATAAAGTCACCGATTAGTTTAGTGCACAGTGTTTCACTTTTAAATATATGTATATGTTATAAACATATGTAAACACTTTGTGTACCTAGCAGCTATGGCTAACTATAGGTGTTTAAGCCTCTACAAGCTTTCATTTGTACATTTTGGGTCAGCTAACGATAGTCGTCAACATATAGTAAATCACAAAACTCCTCAACGTTTCCAGGCGTGTCCGTATTGAACAGAACTCCAATACATATTTCTGTCCACTCTGTTAATTCACAATAACGTAGTGAGCGCTAGTCCTTCAGTGCCGTAAATACTTCCTTTGACTGCCTAATATTATTACGATATCATTCTAATGTGGGCTTTTTCCTCCACTGCAGCATTGTTCCATCCACTAGCGGCAGTAAATAGGGTACCTGCGTTAAAATTAGCAGTTTCAGCTACCAGTGGAGGCCTGCATGTCCTGAGAGATTCGCAGTATTCTCCGCTACGCCGCAGCCCTGTCCACTGCCGCGGCCGTGGTCTCCAGGCTCTAGAGATTAAGTGCACGTTGTCAATTAATATTAGCGCAAGGCGGTCTCGCTAATGTGTACACTAGGATGGCGAAAGCTTATCCTGAAGAGAGCATGCGTTCCCGGCTACAATCATAGGTAGCAGCTGCAGCTCATTCGTGTCCGGTTATACCTTTCGATGGGTGCATGGTTTTGAATGGGAAGAAATACCGGCTGTAGAAAATTCGAACTTGGTAATCAAGTACGTGTGGCACATTCTCTTCGTCTACTCCCCCATTTTAGTTAATTGTTGCTTTACAATGAGCTTTTAAAGCAATAAAAACCACAATAATATTTGAAATTGGCAAACACGCATATCATGTAAGAAGGGTTTATAAATTCTTACAGCTATAAATAGGTAGTTTATTCGTGATTTAGGAAGAGTAAGTGGCATTGATCCGCTAGATTACCTCGGGCAGCACAACGAAACGTTGCTGCGACTGACTGAAGCATTGTACTGACGGCCAAATCTTCAACTAGCTTATACGGCTGCTACTTGTTTTGCGCTTTCGCAGTAAAACGAAAAAATTTGCCAGACGACCGATTAGACAAAGTTTGAGATGTCGTATCGGTTGTCATTCATTCCAAGCGTTTACCCTCTAACTAAGCGCAGGAAAACGGAAAAGAGTTAGGCGACGCGGTAGTAGCTTGTGGAATTCTGGGCTGCTTCTCTAAACAGAAATTGTAGCATTCAGGCAGATTGTAACAGGATTAATTTGCATAAGAAGGCCGGTTTCAAATATATAAAGCGGAAGCGCCATCTGTCTTAGCGATGGTGCATCAACTCAATTACTTTAAATGGAAGCCGCATGACAGCACCATGTTTGCTAAGGAATTGTTTTTTATTTTTGCATTACATTTACGACTGTGGTGACAGCTTTGGCGGCGCCTTTTTCACCGAATGTGCTGTATGCGTGTCTTGTTGGCTAAACGGTCGTATATCCGTATAAGAGCGCTGGCTATACTTATTCAAGCCGAAATAATCAATACGTCAAAATCAAAACAATACGATACCTACACAATGTGAGGTGGTTCAAGGACACGCCGCGTGGCATTGTTATGTTTTCTGTTTAGACCTTTCGAACATCCCTACATGCCTTGGGTGGGGTGCATACCAGATAGTTGCGGAAGTGAATTGCACAGACTAGGTATTTAGTCGCATCGTTGACAACTCAACCGATTAAACGACTGCGCGCCTCAGAGATTTGGTCTTCTCCAAGATAATACCCGATGTTTCTTAAAGGTGACTGAGATTGGCACCTTGGTACTGCAGGCCGTACGGCCTGCATGCCATTATCATTTCACACGAAGAACCTGGATTTGCGGCCTGTGTGCAGAGGCGATTGGAGGGGGCGTAAATAATGCCCTATAAATGCACACATGAATTGAGAAAAGGGGGAAGGTAAATAAGCTTTTTGCTTCGGCGAAGACCAGCGGTATGAGGGCCCATTTTGATTACGGGAGGTGTAAATCCTTGTACTATCTCCTGCGCCTTGCCTCTTTATGCTTTCCAAGATGATCAGATGATTCTTCTTTGTTAGCCTTCAGGAAGTAGGGAAATTTTATTTATTTGTTTCGATGTCGGCAATAAATTCATAGTTCCCGCTTTACTAAACTATCATGCTATTTCAGTCAGCGACGGTTCACTAACCTTTTGACCGGAAGACTTTGACCTCAATACACATTCCGAGAGACATGCCCAATTCATAACTTCAAGGTCAAATCTTTTGCAGCTCCACGTATTAATGGCAGGCATGTGAATGGTAAATTTACATCCCTGCGGATTTTCAGAAAATAGCAAGGAGAGACAAGAATGCCTTCCTGAACATACAGTGCCAAGCAGTTGAGGACAACCGCCAATTAAGGAACACAAGAGCTCTGTATAAGACAATCAAAGATATCAAAGGAAGCTTCTGTGCTAAGCTGGGAGTGATAAAGGACAAACGAGGCAAGGACCTCACTAAAGCCTCAGAGATAAAAGAGATGTGGCAGGAATACACAGAAGAACTGTACAAGAAGAACCCGAATGTGCAAACCCAACATAAGACGGTTGTGATTACTGATCTCGAGCCGGGAATCCTGAAGAGTGAAGTTGAATGGGCCTTAGCCAGCCTTGCTAAGAACAACGCTAGCGGAATTGATGGCATTCCAGCTGAGTTGCCTCAAAACCTCAACCATGACGCTGTTAACATTCTGCATACTTTATGTCAGAAGATTTGGACAACCCTGCAGTGGCCACAGGATTGGAGGAGGTCAGTTTACATCCCCATTCCAAAGAAAGGCAGTGCCAAAGATTGTTCCAACTACCGCACGATCGCGCTTATTTCGCATGCTAGCAAGGTGATGTTGAAAATCCTCCAAGGTAGGCTGCAGCAGTATGTAGATCGGGAGCTTCCGGACGTGGAAGCTGGGTTTCGCAAGGGCAGAGGAACTAGAGATCAAATTGCCAACCTTCGCTGGATCATGGAAAAAGCAAGAGAATTCGAGAAACCCATCTACTTCTGCTTTAGTGATTATGCGAAAGCGTTTGACTGCGTAGATCACAGCAGATTGTGGCAAGCTCTCCAAGAGATCGGAGTTTCAATTCACCTCATCTGTCTCCTCAGGAACCTGTATGAAGGGCAAGAGGCCACAGTTAGAACTGCGCATGGTCTTACTGGTTGGTTTCCGATTGAGAAAGAAGTGAGGCAGGGCTGTATACTGTCGCCCTGCCTATTTAACCTATATGCAGAGTGCATCATGAGGAAGGCCGGTCTGGACGAGTCTTCAGCTGGAGTGAAGATTGCTGGAAAACGTATCAACACCCTTAGATATTCGGATGATACCACTTTAATGGCAGAAAGTGAAGCGGAACTTAAGAGACTTCTGATCCGCGTACAAGAAGAGAGTGAGAAGTTTGGGTTTAAACTAAACATTAAAAAGACAAAGATAATGGAGCCTTGCCCTATCAGGTCCTGGAGCATCAAGGGACAAGAAGCTGTGACAGATTTTCTCTTCTTGGGCTCCAAGATTACCTCGAACGGAGACTGCAGCCATGAAATTAGGAGACGCCTGCTTCTGGGGAAGAGAGCAATGTTTAGCCTTGACCGCCTAGTAAAGAGCAGAGACATTAGTCTGCCAACCAAGATCCGTATAACTCGTGCTTTGGTCTTTCCAGTTGTGATGTATGGATGCGAGAGTTGGACTGTGAAAAAGGCTGACCGCCGAAGAATTGACGCGTTTGAATTGTGGTGCTGGCGAAGACTCTTGAGAGTTCCTTGGACTGCCAGAAGATCAAATCAGTCGATATTGTCGACCATAAACCCTGACTGCTCATTGGAGGGTCAAATTCTAAAGTTAAAGCTCAGCTACTTTGGTCATCTGATGAGAAGAGAGGAGTCGCTGAAGAAAGATTTGATGTTGGGAAAGGTTGAGGGTCGCCGGTGAAGGGGTAGGCAGCGAACGCGATGGTTAGATGGCATCCTCGAGGCACTGCAGATGAAGTTATGTGATGTTAGGAAGATAGTGAGAGACCGGAAAGCGTGGTGTGACATGATCTATAGGGTCACGAAGAGTCGAACACGACTGAACGACTGAACTGAACTGAAATGGTAAATATCGAAAACAAAATTTTGTTTTGGAACCATCGATCGGAGAAATGCGGTACTAGTAAAGGTTTTGTTGCACCGGCTCAAAAACAACAATGTCTTGAAAAGAACAAGGACGACGAGGACAGAAGCTTTAGCAGTACAGATGCGTTGACAATGAAATGCGCCTGCTGGTCTCAACCTACACCGTCCTATTAGCATGCTTGTCCTTGCTATCCTCTGTATTGTTATTTGAAAGTAATAGTTAGCAAACTAAATCAACTTGCACGTTGTACTGTTTAAATTCCGAATATTTTTCACCATCATTGACCTACCTTCTTGATTGGGATTTTACGACTCGCCAAAACATTCTTTGCTGCGCCTGAGCTGGGAGGCAAAGTGGCTATAGCTCCTTGTTCATTATCGAGGACTTGTTCAGTTATTCGTCGAAAGGTTTATTTTTGTGCCCCAGGCAGGCCTCTTGCCAAGAGGAGCCCAAAAACCATGCAAAGTCTATATGACGATACCACAAGCCACATAAGGCTTTTTACCTATGCCTAAACAATTGAAGCAAGCGCAGCATTGCAGACCTATGTTCACTATTAATTTTCTGAATTGCCAGAGAACTTGTCTAAACAGGAATTGAGATGCAAGAATAAATAAACAATCTCAAACTTCCCATAACCTATTCAACTGCAAGGAAAAAATGCGTAAAATATATTGTTGTCAATCCTCTATGGAATTTTGCCAGTTTTTACTTTATCACGAAAAGCAACACGGATCATGTCTAGAACCTGTAGGTGTAGAAAGATTTTGTTTGAACGTAATGTTCTTTTATTTTTCAGAAATACTCAGTAATGGGGCTGTTCCCGGAAGTAGCCAAAAATTAACAGAGATACCCGCCGCCCTGTATAAGGCCTGCATGCGTACGTATTTTGGAAATGCTTGTTTGGTTAGTAAGCTGGATACTGGCGGAAGTGTGAATGCGTTAGTCTCTCTGGAATTATTTGACATGTTGACGGCTTTGTGGCCCTAGTAGACTTATACGTCCGTGTCCTGTGTTGTATGAAGCATGTGGTATGTGCGATGTTCCTTGCGCAAGCAGCTGAAGTCCTTCCGGAAATATACTTTATTAAAGCTAACATCTGCTTTGCTATACGGGGCTATACGGGGCACACCGTGTTTTATAATTTGACTCCTGTTAGCACGCATGCAGCAGTTGAACGACTGAAAAGTGGAATATGCCAAATCAGCATAAAGTTGTTGAGAAACCCATGTATGCCAACTAGACTAAACCCCCGCGTTTGCCTTTTGCTTGTCAAGCATATCATGCAGTACTATGCAAGCTACTTGTGTGAAAAGTTTTTAACATTGTTGGTTGCCCTCGCACCAGATAAGCTACGCCTTATTCATTCCCAGTCGAAACAAACTACAGAACTGTGCCCAAAATACGACAAAATATCTGTAGCTCTGTCGTAACCATCAGAATTTTCTGTACTTCTGTAGTACTTCTCTGTAGTTCTGTAGTTTTTCTGTAGTATATTTCTGTTGTCTGTAGTTCTGTAGCACTTTTCTGTTGTAACTACAGAAATTTCTAATGTTACTACAGAATGTTTTGTTGTCACAGCAGGTTTCCCGTCAAAAACCGCCCAGAAATTCTGTCCTAACATCAGACAATTTTCTGTAGTTTTTTTTCCGACTGGGTAATTAGACAGTAGTTTCAAGGACGTGGAAGATTCACGTACGTGAAGAACCTACGTGTGACCAGTGCGCATGCGCAAAACCTGAAAGGTCCGCATGAGTTTCACGGACTAACGTGTGATTCGGATTTCCACGTTGAGGTCTTCGCGTTGCTGGCGTAGTCGTAGCATTGACAACATGGCGGCGCCCAGAGCCACTTTACAGCGATAGCAGCTTTTTCGCTAATCCCTCGACGCGATATCGTGTTCTAAACTCTTTTATTCGCCTTCAATTTTCCAACTCATAACCTCACATAAAGGTTCAAGTGATAAATCGCTTTTGCATTCCAGATAGAAGCTCCATTTTGAAGCTGTTAAGCCTGACGAAGTAGCGTTAGCCGTTGTCATAGCAATGGTCTCGCGAGACTGGCTTGGCAGGGACTCATCTTGTATTAGAATGGCTATACTGAGGCTGGACCAATAGCTTGCTTTCGACTTGTCCTGTATTAGAGTGGCTGGAACAATGTCAGTATTTGTTAATCGATTGCGCTAGGAACGACGCACGACTTGCGTTGCAAACGTGTAACTAACTATACGCGTTTAAATAAACATGCGCGTTACCTTCAAGTATGTGAACACTTCACGTCAGTGAAACTAAAAGTATCTAATGTTTGCATACTTAACCGAAACCAGGCCCCTGCTTTGTTCACGTGCCTGAATGCATTATTTCTGCATTCGGGCAATTTCTGGTTGCTCAATATAAAAGTGAACAGTGTACCAGCGGCGCATGTCTGCACCAGCCACGTTCCTGTCTTGCGAGCTTCAGTGGACAGCATATAAGATAAGAAATAATTTGTTCAGACAAAAAGGGCTTTTTAGTTTTAAATGAGGCAATGAATAGCGAACCATTGTCTGTAACCAAAATATATACCACTTAAGAATAGAATTGGCAATAGGGACCCATAGCCTAGAAGCAGTCACAGCCCAAAAGATATAGGGTGCAACCAAGATGTGACAAAATACCATATAAAGCACTTTCCGAATGACGCGATGGTTATTTTACCTTATCTCGGAAATATACGCTCAGAAAGAAGTTTACAACACCTTCAAGAGTGATCACACCAATTAGGGAATATTCTGAGCTTGTTTCTGGACAAAATACCGTTGGAATGTTTTCATTTGACCTCTAGCTTTGCCGACTCTTCAGTTCACTGTCCAAAAATACCCTCCTCCCGCATCACAATCTCTAATTTTTTTTTTTGTTTCAGCGGTGTTCACAGATCCTGAAAGGCATCTCGCGCATATCTTAAGGTGTCTTAAAATCTATGCGAGAATTTGGGTTTATATACAAGATTGCGTAAAAAAATATTGACTGTTCAAAATTTGTACACAGCGGTCGTTTCAGGGAAGAGTTGGTAATTTAACGAAAAATAGATTAACAATACAAAAAGAAATATTTACATGAAGAAACTTCTGTAGCAGACAGAACAGGCGGCGCAATTCTTCAAAATATACACCTAATTACGTAAAGCTGCAATTTTTAAATATCGCAGTTGCTTCTTAGTGTGAATGCGAGTGTAACACCGTCAACAAGGCGGTGACATGTCAGTTTTTAAAACAGAGAAAAAACAAGTTCTAAAGCTCTACAGCGCGAAAAAATGAAGCTTTTTTTCCGTCCAAATCCTGAACTGTCCTAAAAAAATGCGGTGTAATATTTGCGCTTTAAGGTCGCCCATTGACATTATGAACACTGGGATCTGCTCTCAGCTCGAGCTGCGAGCGGTAGTACGCCAGGTCTCTGCCCTTACTGCCGCGCAGACCCCACGCTGCCCCAGAGATTGCTAGCTCGCTCATGTGCAGTTGCCATGTAACCGCTAGCACGAATACGAATGGATAGAGTGCGCGTTGTTAAAACACTGAGATGCTCCGCGGAGGGGACACAGGTTGCTACGGGAACTCATACTTCTAGCTTGAAGACCGCCGCTTTTGAGACTCTGTATAGCGTTTCGCATAGAGGCTAGTTTAAAAAATAGTAACATTCGATGCACTATAACTATTGCGCAAAGCTATTTTAAAGCCTAACACCCCCCTTTGAGCTTCACACAGACATATAACATCTTCCCTATCCACGTCCCTGACGTGGGGGCTGCGCCCCGCTTTTCAGAAAGCAGTCTTTCACTGCCACATATGCGCCGCCTTCAACTTCGGGGGGACAGATGGGCATGTGCCCTCAGTGCTATTTTTTTGAAAGCAAATCCACAGATGTGGACTGTACCATCGCAGCGCTCCCTACCAGTATACTAAAACATGTCATAAATTGATCATATCTCCAACAAGTGCATATATTGCACATCACAGAATACTTTGCATATTCAGAACAGTTTATAAAGTTGTATTGTAAAGTATTATTTCAGATTTAAAGAAGTATTGCCCTGGATTATGAATAAAGAAAAGTAAGGGGGCGCTGTGCGTGGGATCACGTGAGCTTTGCAGGCAAACACTGAAGCCCAACAGATGATTCTAAAGTGGTAATTGCCCTCATATTATTTCCTGATAGCTTATGAAACCAGAGGGGGGTCAAGGGCTTACCGTTATTTTGGTACTGTTCGGCCTTTTAATTGGGCTGAAGGTGGAGCTCAAGACACCTAAAGCCTCAGCTAATTCAAGGCATCCTGCGTAGCGCTATGGTCCGCTGCTCAATTTATAGGAATGCAATGATTCTAATATAAATCTCAAATCCCAGCTTGTGTAAATTAATATTCCCAATGCCTCTACTCTTGTTCTGTAAATCTGCTTTATAACAAGTAAATTTCATTTGTGAGGGCATGGGAGAAGATTTAAGGCTAAGAAAAGGCTGGGCGGATTTTGGGCGTGGCGCTCGGCATTAAACAGGACTCAGGTAATCGAGACAAACTTTATTAACGAGGCATGGTGCCCCGCTACTCAGCTTCACGTCTGCGCGCGGAAGAAGTGTTGAACTCACACTCGCACGCACAAACCACACTAGGCTTGGCCGCTTGGCCTCGGTGGAGCTGTAAGCTGTAGGTAGCGCCAGTGGTGAGTCGCTACATCCGGCCCCTCTCAGTTAGAACAAGTCCCTTCTTTCCTCCGGATTAGGGAAGAATTCATCAACACCATACCCCGAAAAGGCGAAAATTTCATTCTGGCACTAGATCTCAAAGGAGCATACGACAACATTGGCCACCAAACCATATTGCACGAATTAAACAATATCAACTGCGGGGAGGAAATCTTCAAATACGTGAAGGCTTTCCTCTCAGATCGCACAGCCACCATAGGAATTGGAGAGATCCGGTCACCAAAAGCACCCATGCCGAACAAAGGTACACCGCAGGGTTCTATAATCTCTCCAATGCTATTTAACATAGCAATGATAAGTTTAGCAAAAAAACTGTTGACCCGCACTGATATTGGCTTCACTTTACACGCGGACGACATCACCATCTGGGCTACTCAGGGATCCTTGGCGCAAAAAGAAGAAGCTCTGCAAGCCGCTATAGACCTAGTCGAGGAATTTGCCGGGGAGAGCGGTCTTCAATGCTCCCCAGAAAAATCCGAACTTATCAGGCTACACAGAAGAAATTACAAGTCCCCAAGAGAAATTCAGCTCTCTCTAGGAGACCAGATAATTCAAGAGAAGGACAAGATCAGAGTTTTGGGGCTGTGGTTGCAAAGCAATTTGAGAGTGGATTATACAATCAAAACACTCAAAACCACAGTCAACCAAATTTCCAGAATGATTAGAAGGGTGACCTGGCACCGGAAAGGGATGAGGGAGGAGGACACCCTCCGCCTTGTACAAGCCCTAGTCGTTAGCAGGATTACCTACGGGCTCCCATATCACGAAATTAGATTCACTGATAAAAGGGCCATTGACACTATCATAAGAGGAGCCTATAAAACGGCCCTAAACCTCCCGCCAACAACATCAACGGAACGTCTTTGGGCACTCGGAGTGCACAACAACTTCGAGGAGCTCAAGGAGGCGGTTCTAGAGAGTCAGAAACAACGCCTAACAACAATGCAGGCGGGTAGGGAAATCCTGTCAAAACTAGGGCTATGGCAGGCACTAAAAACTTCTGAGATCAAATCACAAATTCCGACATCCACAAGAAACATCTATGTGAACCCGATACCCAAGCACATGCACCATGAGTTACAGAAGGGTCGAAGGAAAGCCAGAGTCAAATCATTGGAAAAACAATTGTCTAAAGACGCGGAAGTTGTCTATGTGGACATAGGG
This sequence comes from Amblyomma maculatum, assembly GCA_023969395.1. Lineage (NCBI taxonomy): Eukaryota > Metazoa > Arthropoda > Arachnida > Ixodida > Ixodidae > Amblyomma > Amblyomma maculatum. The sequence goes on along the minus strand of JAJIZL010024878.1, from coordinate 110,953 downwards.
GCTTACGGCGAACCTGGCAAGTTCACAATAGCTGCAGTTGACCACAAGAGGAGGCCAATTATTCAGGCTTCGATATATGCCAAGGATCCTGCGGAAGCGGAATCACTGCCAATAGCCGTCACTATAAAAACACAAGACAACCAAAAGAAGTCATCAAACGTAGTGACGGACTCCCAACCAGCCTGCAGGGGCTACCTGGCCGGAAAACCTCACAAAAGAGCGTGTGCAATACTACGTTCCATCTCCCAGACGCACACAATTACATGGACACCTGGACACGAAGGCCTGGAAGAAAATAAGGTAGCGAATGATCTAGCCCGAGCTATCACAAACCGGGTGGATCCCCATCCCTACCTCACCCCTCTCCTAGGACCCTACGGCGACAGGCTGGAACACCTACGGTTAGAAAGAACAATTTTCTCACCACCACACAAACAACTTCCTTCCTCGGACGCTATAGACTGGAGAAAAATACAAACAAACACATTCCCTAATCTTCAAATTTTAAATAAGATAAGCCCAACAAAATACACGAGTTACTGTCCTTGGTGCGGTGCAAGCCCCACACTCTATCACATCTCTTGGGAACGCCAGGACAAACCTGACCCAACGTTAATAGTGCCATGCCCGACACACGAGCAATGGGAGGCGGCCCTGACCAGCGACAACCTGGACCAGCAAGCCTGGATTATCCAGCTAGTCCGCAAGTCAGCTGCTGCCAGCGGAGCCCTGGACTAGGGGCACCGACCACCCAGCTCCTGCGAATTTTTACTGATTATTATGCTCATTAAAAGTTTTCTCTCTCTCTCTCCCTTTGGTCAAGCAACGAAATGTGCCATGAGGCGCTCACTGGGAGAGGGAGTATTCTTTCAAGCGCTCTGGTGGCCGAGGGAACGCTCAAGGTCCTCAGGCTGAGAGAATGATGCCTTGGTGAAGAAGTGTGCTTGTTTGATCTTCTAAGAAACGACGGTCTGCAGCAGAATAGCGATAAGGAGATCGACTGAATGCCACGGCCTCAGGAAGAAGGTCAATGACATGTTCCACACCTTTGTACAGACCAAAGTTATCTTCTCTATGAGAATGACTTGGTCATGTTTTGACAGGAGGCTTGTAAGTTCTTATTGCTGAGGCATTTGCAAGTGGCTATCAATCAGTGGGGTGAGCAAGATGGATTAATGCAAACCTCCACTATTGGGGAAGGAGCTCGCTTGGATTCAGAGGGGTGGTTGCAATTGTTTGAAACATTTTCTTGGCAAGACAATGCTGCCCACAAGGGCGGGTCTGGTCACGGAAGAGACAATCGTTGTAGACCTGCTGAGCTGTGGTGGCCAGGCACACAGTGGTCAAAAGCTGAACCTTGGAGAAGAACAGCATTTGACATCCTAGGCAACAGTCGTTCATGGCACAGCACACTTGTGTTTGTTGGGGAATGGCGGATTTCAGTAGGCATGGGTGGTTGAAATACTAACTGCGTGTGGCTTGAAGAACACCAGTCTTCACCAAAAATAAGTGGTACGGAATTATTGTCAAGGGCAGCGGCTTCAACCAAACCAGTGATGGGCCCAACAAAAATCTTCAAGCAGACGGCACCAGCAGGAGTTACTGATGTTCCTCCGACGACGACTAAGGAAGCTCTTGTCCAGGGCAGGAGGGGCAAGGAGCTGACTAGGTGGCGTCAAATTAGTGTTACGTTAGATCCACCGTCAGGAAATGCGTCGACTTGGCCATGCTGGCAATAATGGCACTGCCAAGGGCACACTGAACCAGTTATTATTCAATGGTCTCAGAAGGGCTGCTGTGGAGAGCTGGGGAAGGATACACGTTAGACGTTGAAGCAGTGGATTTTGATGGGCACATGGATTCGATATGTCCTTTTTGACGGCACTCAAAACACACAGCGTCTGCCAGGTTCTGGCCAAAGCAGTAGGCAAGGGCACCGTGCTTTGTGGAGATATTGTGGTAGCGAGCATCTCGTTGGTCTGGCGGGAGAGCTCAAATGGGCTGTGGCCGATCGGTTTTGTCTGACCAAGACTGGAAGTTTATGCGCTCTGTGTTGCGTTGTGGCGCTTGCGGCCTGGGCATTGATACCTTGGCACCTAAACTCTCTGTGCGTGAGTCGAAGAGATGAGTGGCGTAATGCCTGGTCAAGTTGAGCAGCTATTTTCATATATGCTGGGACTGTGGCTGGAGGTTGCGCTGAAATGGTGGTAGCCAGATTTGAGTCGGCAATGCCTTGAAGGGCATACTCGATGCGCTGAGGGGCGGTGAGGGCGACTGGACAACCAGATATTAGCTTGAACTTCGCCAGAGAATAGTTAATCGGGCTCTATCCATGCGCTTGCATACGACAAGTAACTGCCTGTTGCCACATGCAGCAACGTGCTCTTGTCACTGAACTGCTCTAGAAAGGCCTGCATTAAACTCTCTTATGTTGGGCATTGGCGGCCAATGACGGATTTGCAATCAGATGCGGCTCCACAAAGTTTGCCCAGGGCGACGGCGAGAAGTGCTGGTGGTTCCCATGAAGCCAGGTTTTGCATACACTCCAACTTTTCAATCCAGTGAGAAGCTGACATACTGCCGTCACCACTGTATGTTGAAAGTGATGCGGACATGTCTGGCAGAGTAGTGACTTCAACCGGGGATGCAGGGCGCTGTGACACATGGAGGAGTTGCTGCAGTAAACCCGCGAGCAACGCGGTTGTTTGGGCTAGATCGAGACTCGTCGAAAGCGGCGTGAGGTCGGGGCGTTGGGTGGCTGCGGCAGAGTCCGTGGTAAGCAAACGGGGTGGCGTTGGGCGGTCGTTGGCGATGTCGGCGAGAAGGCGATTTATGACGTCTTTCTTCGATCCGGCAGCGTCGAGATTTCGGCGAGACAGCTCTTCACGGAAGTAATCTGCAGTAAAGCCTTCGAGGTCCTCTGGCGTAGCCTCGTTCCAGGTCACGAGGGGCGTGGCGATTCACGGTGCAACACAACAAGCCAAGCGGCGACAGACGAGCAGCGCGAAGAGTTCACGCAGAGCGAGCAAGCTACTCATTTTATCGGCCGGACAGCACAAGTAGCAAAGAAGCCTGAGGCGAAGAGGGCAAAGTCTTCATAGGGCGGGGAGGCGACAATATGGCGGGCGGGAGAAGCGAACGGGACAAAGAGCAAGGCGAGTTACTTCGTCAGGTGGGCAAGTGACGATGTTTCCAGCATGGCTCGAGGTCGAGTGAGCCAGTTGTCAGGGCATGGGCGAGGACTTAGGGCTGAGAAAAGGCTGTTCGGAACTTGGGCGAGGCGTCCTGCATTAAACAGGGCTCAGGTAATAGAGACAAACTTTATTAACGAGGCATGGTGCCCCACTACTCAGCTTCACGTCTCCGCGCCGAAGAAGCGTTCAACTCACACTAGCACACACACACCATACTAGGCTTTACCGCTTGGCCTCGGTAGAGCTGTGAGCGGTAGGTGGCGCCAGTGGTGAGTCGCTCACACATTACAGCCCGCGACACCCATAATTTAAGAGATACAGTGTGTTTAATAGCTTTTTTTTATTCACGAAACACTGTCCCAGCGCTGAAGTATCTAACTGAAGAAGGGACTTGTTTTTACATATATAAGATAAAGCCCGCCTTAGCTCGACAACCACATATAACAAATGAAACTGAACTCACAAATCTACAGGTTTTTGTCCATGCATATTTGTTCCACCACCGAGGCGCTTCAGTTGGAAATGCCAAATAATTTTGAAAAAAGCACAAAGAAACGTCTTTTATTGTGAACCTAGAAATTGAATCATAAGGGAAAGGGGGCTGCGATATGCCTCTATATTATTCGTCTTGTATAAAATAAAATTAGAGATATTGGGGGTAGCAATGATCCGCTATCAATGCGGTACTTATCAAAAGCCGCTGAATCTTGCTCTTAATAAAACCCGGTCCAGCAGCTTGGTGGTTAGGGCGATCGACTTCGGATCTTAACGACAGGTTCAAAATCCGGTCATGCTGGCTACTTTTCAATGATGATAAAATGCAGTCCGCTCGCGTAAAGGGCTGTGAATGCAGGTTTCAATCACCCATTTTCTGGTACTATTTACAGCCATCTATTACGGCCTTCTGGAATAGATAAATTAAACTGTATCACCTCTCCAAATCATAAGCGTATGGATAACATTAACAAGAGCTTTTGTAGCACTAATGTGTCATTCCATAGAAACGTGTTCACCGGCTAAATACATTGGAATCCAAGTGATCTACTTATCGCCGCTATCTGATTCAAACTGAGTACATTGAAATGGCGTTGAACAATATCCGCTTCAGTTGTATACTGAAGAATATTTCTACAATTTTTGTTGTATTCTTTGTTAAGCGCTGGTTTATCCTTCACTTGTGCAGTAAAATTGGATTACGGTACCAAAGTTTCACTTTAAGGCGCAAGCCTTTATTGTTTCATCGTTGTCGATAGTAGTCTGTCAGCAAAATGTCGGCAGAGATGTCACGGTTTCGAGAGTTAAAAATAAATTATTAAACATTGTCTCCACCGGGAATCGTCTCTCCATCCCTTAGATCCTCAGCCCTGCGCTTTACCAACTGCGCCACGCCGCGGTATGTTTTATTGCGAAATCAATACTATGCCAGGTTTAACCGCTCGTTGCTGTGTGCCGTGTCAGTTTCGTGTCCGTGGTTCCTCATAACATTTGAATTTACGTTACCCCTATGCCACGGGCAAGAGCTGCCTACTCGGGACGCTCCTTTCAATGGGAAGGTAATACCAAGATCAGCCCGCCAGAACCGTTCGCATTCTCGTTAACCCTACAACACGCAAGCACGTAGGGGAATAATGTAGCAGGCAAAAGAAGCTTTCGCCGTTGCTTTCGCAATTCAACTAGGATTAACCAAAGCTAAACCACAACTAGTTTTTTCAGAGATGTTATTTTTTACACGTAGATAAGTACAGAAAAGGCTATGTACCCAGACTATTTTCAAAGTACTCAGCCGTTGCTGTGCTGCACAACAGAAAATACAACTAAAAGGCAGGCAGAAAAAAACCCCGTGTCACCTTTGGAAACCAGTCAGGCTGAAAGTCATTTTCTTCATAAATGTCAATCAGTTTCAGCATCATTTTGCTGTAATGAATTTTATTTGGAACAACAGGTTGAGTGTTGCGATCTAGCATGCGTGTCTTCAACACGCTGCAAAGTACAATAAGGAAAAACATGTCATATGGGTCGTAATCAGATTGTGTAACATCAAGATACCGCACACTGTACGAATTTAGAACAAGTCTTTCTTTATAGTTGTTTGCAGCACGTCTCAAAAAAGAAATTGCGTCTTTGCAAATAATGAAACAGTGCTCAATTCTTTCAGGCACATCACACAGACGGCCGTTTACAGAAGATGCAAAAATATTTTTGCTATGGAGTCATATGTTAACAGGTAGAGCTTCGGTGTGTAATTTAAAGAACATGCATGTTTTCGTGCAAGGAGAAATCTGCATTTAGCGCACCCTCTTTAGAACATCATGACCATTAAGACCAAAGTATAAAGAACGACATATTGGTGGCGGAAAAAGAATTGATATTAATTCCTTGTATATACTCTTGAGCGAAACAGAATATAATTACTCATTTGAGAACCGTACTGTCCAAAACTGCGCTGACGTATACACTTCCTGCATAAATCCTAGTAAATATGGACGGTCTGTAAAATCTGAAGAAACCACTCAGTTGGGAAACGTATTCATGAAATTAACTTACAGGAATTCTTTAATAATCGGATGTCAGCAGTCATGAAAGAAGAAGAAACGGGTAACTAACTGCCTCACATACAGATGCACTAAGCTGAGCCCCCACGCACGAACAGGTCTGGATAGGTTATCACATCGAATCGGTTCATTATTAATGACCTAATTAACGTCGCAAATAGTCGGCAAAAACGACAAACGCTGTACAAAAGCACAGTGGAGGACCTGAACTACGTAATAAATTTTTATCGCCAAAAACATGTTGCAGACCTGAGCCCTACCGAAGATTGAGAGCCGATAGGGGGCAAATGCGTTAGCATAACGCTGGACGACTGGAACTCGCTCTTTTTAGTAATCCAGATACTCAGGGGGCACACATCACCATTCAACTCCTGCATATAGGGTCGGTGTTGAGCCCCATAAACCATACCAAAGGCCAGAACTCTTGGAGTATATTCCTCAGAGCACCAGAAACAATGCAAAATTGTTTTATGCTGGATATAACTTTTTCTATTCTTGATGTGTCAGTGCAGAAAAACGTAAAATCATCCACATATACAAGCACTTGAACCTCATTTCCAAGTAGAGGGAAGCCATGGATACTACTGTTATATAAAATAGTCAAACAAAGTGGCTCCAGGTAAAGGGCAAAAAGTAGCGGATACATTGGACAGCCTTCCTTCACCGAATAGTTGATTAGTACGGGGCTTGAGAGGTGGAAATTTTCAATCAGGCTAGTAGAACAATTAATATAGCAATGGTTCACTCCATTTAGTACTATATAACTAACGTTCGCTCGCTCCAGAAAAAAAACAAGAATGAATGACGAACTAGATCAAATGCTTTTGTAAGGTCGACCTGAAGTAAAGCAACTTGATCATGAGAACAGGAGTATGATTCGAGGATTGTGCGCGCAATGTGTACATCACTTTGAATGGTACAGTCTCTCATGCCGCACGTCAGGTGAGGGCCAATGAGAACCGACATTGCGAACCTTACGGGATTTGCTAAAATTGTGGATAAATCTTGTAATCCACATTTGCTAATGTGATTGGTCCATATCTTTCCACTGTGCGTAATTTTTCTTCGTCAGTACTCTTTACAATTACGACTTCGCGACATTTTGTAACAGTCTCGGGATAATCCTCTAAAGCAAAACGCATCACCAACATATCTAGCAGAGTAGCAGCAAGAGCAGTTTTAAAAGCTTAGTAAAATTCAATGGACATTCATCAGGACCAGGCGTTTTCGAGAGAGGTAACTGATCGATTGCCACTTCTACCTCGTGCTGCGTGAAAGAGCTAATTACAGAACAATCTTCTTCTAATAAAGGGTCACCAGGGATGTGAAAAGCGAGAGTATGTCCGATTTTCTCACAAGAGGAGCGGCACTACACAGCCTCGGATAATATTTCACGAATACGGACGTATCTTTATTCGTACTCATAACCAATGTGCCATTACGCTATAATCCCGGAATCAGCTTTGCTGTCGTATGATGATGCTTGATGAATTAAGCTTTCCTTGATATATATAGCAAAGCTTGCCGCGTCGGCCGTTCGCAGTGCAAGGCACGTTTGACACGAGCTCGAATTCAGGCACCCCTATTGTTGTTGTTGTGGCTGTAGGATAAAGGAAAAAAAATGCACGGGCCTGCTACTGGCTTTGCAGCAGAGGCACCTCCGCTGCCTCGGGCGGACAGAAGAGAGAAATTAGAGAAAAAAGAAAAAAAATATGGCCGATTTGTACAGTTAATCAAATACGAAGTAGGTGCGTAGCACCGCTTATCCCCGCTATACCTTTCACGCATACACTTCAGCGACTTACACTCTCTCCAAAATCTTCCCTCAGCTCACGCAAGAGGTGGCCAGCAGTCACAAAGACAAACAGCGCCGGTGGAATTGCGCGGTTGCCAAGAAAATTGCGTTCAAATATCCTTGTCGCAGCTTGAATTTTCGCGAGCCTCTCAGAGGCGTGTACCTTTCTGGCAGCAGCCTTCGCTGGCAGTCGAGCATCCCGTTGCCCTGGAGTTTCTACCGCATCTTTCTTCCTCTTCGCTCGGCATTCATTTCACGCCGACGCTCAGTGTCTTGAGCCATTTCGTGAGCACGCTCGGTACGTTTCCTCGATATTTGTGCTAAATTCTTGCACCGTTTAGCTGCAACACCAGATTCAGTAGACTCACGTTCACGCTGCCTTCGTAATCGTTGTGCTTCAGCACGTCGAGCCCGGCGAACCTGCGCCGCAATGCCAGATGGACCGGCTTCGTCCATTCCGACGCGAAGCAAACGCACACGCGCTTGTGCAACGCTGCCCTAGGACGGCCGCCACCTCCCCAACTGACACGCCCCTCTCTCACTGTCTTACTCTCTAACTGGGTGCATCATGCTGTCGCTCCGCCCCCTCAGTGTTAGATCACGGGATGTAGGCGTCGCCACTTTCCCTTCCTCCTCTCAAGTTCACGAAGAGATGGATGGACAGAGAAAGAGAGAAGCTTCTACTATAGCTCCGCGGCTGCTCCACCTCCTCAATGCTAGCTGAGACGCGCGCGTAGCCACCTTCTCTGATCTAAAAACTGATTTATTTAAATCAGAGAAGGTTCTCGCTTCAAGTTCACGAAGAGAGAGAGAGAGTGAGCGGCTTCGGATAGACCCCGGCGAAATCCGTGATTAACTGATTTATTTATAGGAAGAGAAAGGCGCAGTATCTGACACAATTGTGTCTGTGGACACCTGAACCGCGCCGTAAGGGAAGGGACGAAGATGGGAGTTAATGTGGAATGAGAGAAACAGGAGCCGTAGTGGAGGGCTACGGAGTAATTTCGACCTCCTGGGGATCTTTGACGTGCGCTGACATCGCACAGCACACGGACGCCTCTTCGTTTCGCCTTCATCGAAACGCAGCCGCCGAGGTCGGGTTCGAACCCGGGTACTCCGGCACAGTAGTCGGGCGTCTTACCACTGCACCACCCCGGCGGGGCTCGTGATTACGGTTGACTGATTGATTTATAGGAAGGGAAAGGTAGTAGTGCTACGCACTAAAAGAAGAGGGAGAAAAAGACGCGGGCCGCAACAACCATCGTCCACCACCTAAGCGGGAGCGGGTGTAATGACGGCCTACAACAGATGCAAATTCGGTGACTGGCTAGCCCCCGCCGCAAGCGGCGTTGACCTACCGTCCCAGCCGCGTAGGGCCAGCAACTGCCACTCTTCACCCATAAAGCACCCCTGTATCTTTCTGCAACATGCCTTTGTAAACCACTACCATGAGGACGATAGGGAGATTCCGCGAGTGCCAGATAGCGCACCTTTCCTTTCCTGGTCACAAATACGGTGCTCGGGATTATTCTAGAGCACCGTAACACGACTTATAGAACACCGGTGAGCTTTGATACGTTCAGAAATGCTTGTTGTTTTCGACAAGCGGCGCGCGATGTACCGCCATAATAGGTCATGATGTCACTAGGTGATTCATGCATATACGAAGCTGACCCACCTCGCCGGGGTGGCGCAGTGGTTACGGCGCTCGACTACTGTTCCCAAGGACGCGGGATTAAATCCCGGCCTTGGCGGCTGCTTTTCGATGGAGGCGAAAAGCAAGGCGCCCGTGTGCTGTTCGATGTCAGTGCACGTTAAAGAACCCCAGGTGGTCGAAATTTCCGGAGTCCTCCACCGCGGCGTCTCTCATAGCCTGAGTTGCTTTGGGACGTTAAACCCCACAAACCAAACCAAACCAAGCTGACCCGGCGGGCGTTCGATCCAGGCGTCCGTGGGTTGCCTTTCATTTGCCGCTTTCTCGAACGCCGCACCACACCGCAAGCAGACGCAGACCCAGATGTCTGCGAGGTGTTAGTACAGCAGGCATTAGCGCCATTTGAAATTGATTTTCAGGATAGAAAAGGCGCAGTATCTGTCACAAACCTCTGTGGGGGCATGTAACACGCCGTAAAGGAACGGAGAAAGGTGTGAGTAAAAAAAATTACCGACGATTACGTTACTTCCTAATGCGAAATTTGAGCGCAGCAAATAAGCTGTTTCACCTTTTCGATAGATTGAGGCAAAGAAATCGAGCAACACATGTATGCGCTATCACAGAATTTCTTTTTTTTTTGTGCACATATACAGATCCGCCGCCATCGATCTGGCTCTCTGATTGCTACCGCACAGGGGTTGCACTGGAGGAGGAGCGAAGAAAGGAATGAAGTTCGAGCCGGCGCTTTGACAACCTGAGACTCGCAGGAAGAGGGGGGAGGGGGGCGGCGTGTACACCCAGCGGCAAACGATGGGGGCAGAAGCGCGCGCAGCAAACGGACAACGTGATAAAGGGAGGAGGGAAGAGATAGCAGCGACTGACTGTTGCTGCTGACGCCGATAGTGAGTCAACCCCAGCTGCGGAGTTGGTTTCAGGGACAACGCCGCCGATGCCGACGCAAACAATATGACACCCTCGCTTCCGCAGCGCCAAGAACCAGGTCTAGCCGTGGGAAGGTGGTCACGTATTCGTCGGCGTGCCGGGGCCTACGTGAAATAACCGGCG
>JAJIZL010024878.1:73417-100593 GCA_023969395.1 Amblyomma maculatum | reverse complement strand
GGGGGGGGGGGGGGGGGGGGACCCTCCCCTCCTCTTTCTGCATGGCGGCGACGGTGTTCTATGCAGTCACGTTATCTTAACTCTCTAGCGGCGTCAGCGGCATCCAGCGGTATCAGTCGGTCGCTGCTAGCGCTGGGGGGATGAAAGGGGGGCGGAGCTGGTTACGAGGCCGACGCCGACGCCGACGCGAGACCCAGGAACGGACGCCAAAGAGCTGCGCTCTAAAACGAGAGGGATACAGGTACCGTTGTGGAGGGCTACGATAAACCTCGCTATAATGGCTTCTGCCTCTACGCACTTTACTGGTCGAAAGCGTTCTCTAGAAATGTTTGCACTTTACTGGTCAAAGTGCCCTCTAGAAAGTTTTGCTTCTAGTTGAGGGGGTGGGAGGTGGTGAAGGGTGACAGTTCCTGGCCCTACGGGGCTGGGACGGTAGGTCAACACCGCTTGCGGCGGGAGCTAGCCAGCCACCGAAGCTTTATCTATTTTAGGCCGTCATTGCACCCGCCACTGCTTCGGTGGTGGACGACGGCTGTTGTTTCGGCGCGCGTCCTTCTTTCCCTCTTCTTTTTCCTTTCTTCTCTCTTTTCACTATGTCCGCACGAGGCAGCGAAGGTGAGGAAGGGTGGCTGATCCTGGCCCTGATGGGGCTGGGACAAGTAGGTCACCACCACTTGTGGCGGGGTGGTGGTGGTGACAAACGTTTATTGATTTAAAAGGGTGAATGTGCAGAAGCCCATACTATTTTCCTGTAAGCGGGGTCTCCGGTATAGGTGCAATTTTGAAGCAGTCGGTAGGCTAAGTATGGCGCCCAGCCTTTCTCGACGTTCCGACAGGCCCCTCGCGAGTTGGAGATAATTGTTTTAGAATCAGTGTGAGTAGCTGCCAGCGCAATGGCGACCTCCTCCGCGTGGGTTATGTCACGGGCGCGAAATGTAAGCCCGTTAACAGTTTTGAACTGGTGGACCACTGCGGCAGTGTACCATCCCCCATGTTGGCCCAGGGCTTCCGCCCGCGCCAGGCGCCGGCCATTGTGGTCTTCACGTGTCATGGTTTTAAGAAGAGGGCGTACGTGGAGGGCGCATCTCCACTCGAAAGGGAGGCGTACACGATCTTCCATAAGGGTGGTATGTTGGATGTGTAGCCGGGCAAGGGGGCGGCGACCCGACAGTGTCTTAGAACGACGTGTGTATTGGTTGGTTAGGTGAGCCTCTCTGATCTCCCGGAACGTATTCACCATGCCTAGGCCTAGCAGACGCTGGTTGGAGGTGTTCACGGGGAGATCGAGGGCTCTCTAAAAAATTTTGCGCAGGACGACTTCGAGTGCATCCTCGTCTTGTTTCCGAATGTGGAGGTAAATAGTCGAATTCAAGATTCGACTGGTCACGAATGCACGCGCCAGCCGCAAGGCGTGTTTGCACCGCAACCCCCCACGTTTGTTAGAAACCCGGCGGACCTTGTGGCCCACCTGGTCCCCCACCTTACGGAGTTTCGCCAAGGTAGTGTCCGACCGTCTATGTTGATGAATGAAGTGCCCCAGTACCCGGACTTCTGTCTTTAAAAAGAGCTCAATTTTGGACGTACACTTTGGTGAGGGGCGTATGTGTACAAAGTCAGATGTGTGAGGGGAGCATTGAAGGCCGCAGCGGCGAGCATAACGGTCAACTATGGTTGCCGCTTGCTGCAGGTTGGCCTCAATATCTCCAAGAGAACCTTGCGTGGCCCACAGGTTGATGTCATCGGCATACAGCGCATGCTGCACACCAGCGACAGCACCCAACTGGGCCAGCAGGTGCATCATAGCCAGATTGAATAAGAGAGGAGACAGCACTGCACCCTGTGGTGTTCCTCTCGTTCCAAGATGGAACAGGCCATGCTCGGTGTCCTGGATATTAATTTTAGGATTGGCGATCTATCAAAAATTGCCGAATGTATCTGAACGCGTTGCGTCCGCAACCGGTTTCAAGTATAAGGCGAATATGACCCTGTCGTTGTGAGGGCATTCGACCGGGTCAAGACGTCCCGAAGTAGTTGCAGCAAAACATCCTGTGCAGACCTGTAAGGGCGAAATCCGAACATGGAGTCTGCGAAGGCGAGTTGATTTTCCATGAACTCGGACAACCTGTCACGCACCATCGTGTTCATTAGTTTGCCCACACACGAGGTTAGAGAGATGGGGCGAAGGTTGTCCGTGTTGATAACCTTGCCAGTTTTTGGGATGAAAGTGACCAGAGCAGTCTTCCAATCGATGGGGAGTGGCGCGTCCCCAAGCCAAATTGATGTAATCCAATAAGGACTGATAGGCCAGGTCGGGTAAGTTAGCTAGTAATTTGACTGTAATTTTGTCCCGATCCAGGGCTGTGCCACGTTTCATTTTCGCCATGGCCGCCCGCAGATCGTGGAGCTGGAACGGCTAATTCAGCTCAGCGTTCTCTGAACCCGCATATGAGTGCGCCGGTCCGCAAGGGTCCTGGGTAGTGCACAATTATTTGTCCCGCAACTTGTGCGCTAGCTGAATTGTGTTGCCCTGAAAGCTGTGTATGGCAGGTTGTAGATGTTTCTGAGTTTCTGTGTGTGTCTGCATTAGGTCAATAAGAGCGGGAAGAGCCGCCATGTGTTCCGGCTGGACATCTCCCGCGCTGCCGTGTTGAAATGATCCACACAGTTGGCGTCTGCGAGCTGGGCCGCAGACTCGGCCGCCTGCTGGAAAAGCTCTGAAATTCGAGCCTTAAGTTTACGGTTATGCTTCTGTCGGCGCCACCGGCGGGCAAGGCAATGCCGAGCTTCCCAGAGGTGGAGCAGGTGGTTATCCATGTCTGATACCGCCTCGGAAAGCTGAATTATGCTTTCGGTGGAGCGAAGGCTACCAATTGTTCGGACCATGAATGGAAGCCTTGCTCGAGTATAGATGTAGTTGTGTTGTAATTTTTCCTAAATTTGGACCAGTCTGGGACTCGAGCTTGTGTTGTGGGTTTTGCTAATGGTCTGGTTCGAATTGTAGTATTTAGTATACAGTGGTCGCTACCGAGGGTTTCCTTAGTGTTGACCCAGTCAGCATACTGATTGTAGCGGGTAAAGGGTAAATCCGGACACGTATCCCGAGTCACGGAGTTACCAATACGTGTTGGGTGGACGGGGTTAGTGTGAAGAGTGAGGCCCAATGTAAACGCAAGCTTCGCAAACTTGCGTCCCCGTTTCTCTTCATGGTGGTACCCTCAGATTCGACTGGGGGCGTTAAAACCGCCCACAATCAAGAGGGGGTCTAGACCCGCAGCTTTAGCGCATGGCTGAAAAGGGAATTTGGGTGGGCAGCAGACATTTAGAATGTGCAGTGGTGGGTCCTGCTTGCGGAAGGAGAGGAGAGTCACCATTACATGGGAATAGCCAAGTTTGAGGTTCAAGTCGACCATATTTGCTGTGTAACTTTTATGAACGCATAGACAAGACGAGGGGTCCTGCTAAAACGTCGTATAGTTTGCTAGGGTGGCGCCCCTTCCTGGCTCCTGAAGGGCCACCACGGCGGGCATATGCTCGAAAGTTGAGAGGAAAAACCAAAGGTCGGCCCGTTTAGTGCGAGACCGCAGCCCTCGGCAGTTCCATTGACTCAAGGTCATCAAACATTATTTACACTTCATCTCCAAATAGTATGTCTAACTGTTTAATACCAAGTTTCCGAATACTTCCTCTAAGCAGTCTGTGATTAGTACTGGGAGATTGTATCTCCTTGCCCAACCCGTCTCCTTAGTGAATTTATTAATGTTATTATGCAGAGCTACGGTACAGTTAAGTCATAGGGCTCATCGGCAGATGACTGAATCACTAGCGAGGTTTCAACCTGTTAAAAGCTTTGTCTCTATCAATGAATGCGATGTGTAGGGGCTTGTATATTCCGAGCACTTTCCAATCACCTAGGTGATAGTATGGATACGATAGATTTTGACGTACCCTTTCCGAAATCTTGCATGCTCTTCTGGTCTATTTAAGAGTAAGGTTGTCCGGACCTTTGTTATGCATTACCTTAGTAAATAATTTGTATAAAATGGGTAGTAACCTTAATGGTGAAATGGTTCAAGTCCTTAGCATTCCCTTTCATACGAAGTAATATAATTATGTACTTTTAATATCCCGGCACTCTCCATATCACCAGGCATTGCATATAGACGGTGGCCAATTTTTCTATTCTGATATCCGCCTGTCCTTCTACAGTTCGGTAATTACCTGATTCCCCCCCAGGTGCTTTCACCCTTTTCATAGCTTCTAAACCTTTCTTAACAACTTTGTTCGTTACTGGCGGAACGTCTGACTGCTCTCGACTACTGGCACTCATTTTTTCCCTGACTAATTTGGCTACTGTACAGGTCAGTATGGAACTCCTGCACTTCTTTGACTATCTTCTCCATATTAGTGACGAAATTGGAATCCTTGTATCTAAACGATTACATTACATTATTGCCCACGCCTAATATCATCGTCAAATCTCTAAGGCATCCACTGCTCTTTCAAGCATGCTGAATTTTCTCCGTGTTATGCTTCCTTACGTCGGATATGTTGGTTGCTACTATTCTAGCTCTGATAGCTTAGCGAATTCTATATTATCTGTCAGGTTGCAGAATGTTATACTTTGGCATTTGTGTTTATGCAGCAATAGGTATTTATTTATAATCATAAATGGCATCCCGAAGCACCTTCATTTTCTGAATTTCGAGGACCCGGAATCAATTTTTATAAAGAATAACACACTATCCTTACTTGACAACTAAAAGTCTATGAAAGCAGAGTTGTATACGTCCAACAATTTATAGTTGAGTAATATCAGAGTGCCTTGACAA
The DNA here is from genome assembly GCA_023969395.1 of Amblyomma maculatum. NCBI lineage: Eukaryota > Metazoa > Arthropoda > Arachnida > Ixodida > Ixodidae > Amblyomma > Amblyomma maculatum. Next base: position 95,764 of record JAJIZL010024878.1, on the reverse strand, counting down.
CTGTATGTCAAAGGTTTCTCAAAATATAACTGTCATATGTAGTGCCTTTAGCCATGAACGGCATGCCACTCTTTCTAACATGGCTAAACGGCATGCCACTCTTTCTAACATGGTTGTGGAAATGTCATACTGCAAGGATACCTATCTCGGCGAGTCTGACATCGGTTGTCGTTTCTCCGAATAATATATGCGGCGCTTTGGGGTCACTGGTAAAAATATTTGTTTGCGCACATGTTGATTGCTTCAAAAAGTTGTTTAGATTGACAATAGGGTGACTGCTGTTGTTGACAAGATTATCACTTTAGATAAAGTGCATAGAGACATTTATTCCTTCAAGATCACAGCTCACCTCATGTGCACTGTCTGAGCAGGAAATGTATGAAATCATTTATGCCCGGCATAGTATCTGCCCCGCAGAACTCCCCGAGTGCTTAGTAAGAGTGGGCTTCTATCCGCCAGATTCTACACTGGCGCCTGAATACTGATCGCGAAAAGCAAAGATTCGATAATCGTAACAGCTGAGTGGCGCCAACCAATGTCAGCAGGCACTGCAGATTTCAAAATATTGTAATGATGTTTTTCTTCTCATCAGCATCTGATTGCATTACATTTATTAGCACCACATCAAACGTGCACATTGAATGGCAGTAAGCGCGAAACCTATATCCATTTTCGATGTTCTGGCACCCTCGATTGAGACTACTCCCGTGGATAACATTCGAAGTAACGTGTCAAAATAGTTTGATGCGGCACCTAACTGTATTAAGCTGTAGACGTGAAAAAGTGGCAATCATTGATCACGTCTTGTTTATATAGACCATACTTTGTAAACCGCAGTATATGATAGCACAATCGGCCTCTTCCTTAGAAGCATCCCTATATCGCCGAGAAGTTCGGCGAGTGCAAAGCTAAATTGAATACTCAAATGGAATATGGGTGGATTCTTGCAAATCAGCCTAACAAATGAGTCTGCAGTCCAGTCCACCCGTCAAACAAATTAAATGATAGCATTGCTCAGTGATGCTGAGCGGTTATGGCCGCATTGGCCTCGAATGCTACTCACCTCACCGTCGCCGCCATATATATTGTTTTCTTCGAACATTATATGCAGGCCGATATGGCCATATAGTATTAGTTTCCTGTAATAATGAAGCACTAAGTCTATTCCTTTGTACGTGACATTTTGAAAACCCTTACAGAGCTAATCTTAAGGGAGGCAGACGAATGCGCGCATTCCCTTTGTTGTCAATGATGGAGCACTTCGTCAGAGCAAGCCTTAACCGCGCTGTTTTCTTCAAACCTTTCTCGTAAAGTTTAACGATAAAAAAAATGCCTCTTACATTTTTCACCAATTAGTGTTGATCTGTCTGTTAATTTCAGCAATATTTGCTTGAAAAATACTTAGAAGCTACTCAGAATTTTAGTGACAGCTTTGGTCCTGCTGGTTTTCCTAGAAGAGGGAACTGTAATGTCTACAAAGCTGCAAATAATTTGTGAAATTGACCGCACATGTCTCCAGATGAGGCCCTTGGTGACAGTGTTGCCTTTAGGGCTTTGCATTTTTAATGCAGGGAGATATTACCTGCAGAAATACCCGCTCGAACAAAGCTGTGGATAGTAAGTCAAGATCAGAATGAACGTAACAGATACCTTTCCATTTGTGCACAGAAAGCAAAACAGTAGATAAGGCTCCAGTTCTTAGAAGCGTACCCTTCGGCACGACAAATTATGGACCATGAGCTACGGGTATCTGCGGCATGCTACACATCTGCTCACACCTGTACCTGGTCTCTCTTATCTTGTTATATAATAATAAATTCCTGCTGTCTACTTCGCCTGTATCTGACGCCTTCGTAAGACGGTTGACGCAAGAACCACGACGCCACATCGCAGTCTCGAAATCCTTCGAGATCAGCTCGGTCTAGCTAAAATTCATTTGCTTACTCCGCATCAAGGCATGATTTCATTAGCCAGGATTCAGTGCGAGCATTTTAGTGTGAGAGTATGTCATGTAACGATTAATGATGCCTCATTTCGCAATTGGGTTTTTTTTAATTTCAGGCGTACCTGAAGGAGAACAGGAAAAAAACGATGTCATACAAATAATGAAAAATTTGAACTTCGAGTCATGGCCGTTATCCACAGTCGACAATAGCCAAGAAAAAGGTTTCAGCACATCTAAGACTGTTCTTGACAGGGTTGGAGCAAGCCCTCTGCTTAGCGTTTATGTTGGGCGAGGCACTTACAAAGTTGAAGAAAACGTAATAAAGGTAAACGTTTTATTATTTATGCCGTGAAAGGAGATGAAAACTTTAGGTGTTTTGTACTGATATTCTCAAATAAGGTAATAAATAGCAAGGTCAAGTTGTAGCAAACCTTATAAGTACTGGAAATTATCTATAGTGGATGCACTGCAACCATTGTTGTACGTAAAAAAAGTAATGCAGTTCCCATAAAGAAAGGCGTTAGGCTAGTAGACAAGATGTTCCCAGTACTATTCACAACTTGCATAAAGGAAGTATTGAGAGATTTGGAATGGAGACTCTAGACAGTGGTCAGGGTAAGGGTTGATGGAGTATATCTCAGTACTCTGTAATTTGCTGCTGGCATTGCCTTGCTAGGTAAATCAGATGATGGATTACAAAGAATGATTGATGTCCCTAACAAGAAAAGGAGAAAGGTAAGTCGCCTAAATACTGATATTCACAAGAATAAGGTAATGTTCAAAAGCCTTAGAAATGAACAGCTGTTTGCAATAGGTAGCGAAACACTGGAAGTCGTATACGAATGTGTCTACTTAGCACTTACAGTAATCGCAGATCCGGGCCATGAGTGGAAATAACTAGGACAATAATATCAGTATGGAGCAAATTTAGCAGGTAGTCGCAGAATATGGCTAGCAGATTACAGTTATAACTCAAAAAAGTGCTTAACAGTTGCATCTTACATGCACTCCCCTGTATGGGTCAAACTTGGAGGCTAACAAAAGGGTTCTACTTAAATTAGGACAATGCAGAGAGCGAGGAACGGAATATTTTAGGCGCAGCGGTAAGCGGCAGGAAGCGCGTAGAGGGGGTAAGAGAAAGAACTTCAGTTAATGACATTCTTATCGAACTTAAGAAGACAAAATGGGCATGGCAGGGTCATGTACTACGGAGAGAGGATGACCGACGGTCGTTATGGGTAACGAATAAGATTCGAAGGGTTCTAAGAGTTAGGGAGACAATTTGGAAGGAAAGCGTAGTAGGGCCGGGAGAAAGGTTGTTGGGCTCTTGAGGGTAAGAGGTTAGCAAGGATCACGTTGATGCAGCTAGCACAGAAACAGGCCAATCGCAAAAATATGGGAGAGGCCTTTGCCATGCACTCAGTATATGCCGGCTCGTAATGATGACATTGATAGTAAGATTTGCACCATTATTATGGTAGAAATGCGTTTAAGCTTCTACAAATGGCAGAACCAATATCTAGGTTCTCAACTGCGCGGTAAACTTACATATTAGCAAGATGTAGTCAGACCATGCATCAGAAGACTGATATCGCACGTTTAATCGAGGAACCGCAAGTCTATGTTCAAAATATACACGCCTTTCGTTGCTGCACCAAAACTCTACAACAAAAAACTTGTTATGGTGGTGTCATCACCATAAACCGATCCATCGTTGATCACACTCTCCACTTGAGAGGCATTATTTGCGAAAGCAAAGCATACTTCCGTAGGGGCAAGTTTCCTTTATCTGAGAAAGGAGAAGGGTTGGGAGTTGCCATGCAGTGGTAGACATAAATAACATCATCAGCAATAAAGGCAAGGATGTGCAGAGATTCCTGTCTACTTGTTTCGAAGTAATATCTAGAGGAATCGATAGTATCTCTGTGATCTGAACTGTCGTATTCGTATAGAATGGAAGCTTTACGAAGACGTTGCAGCTTCGCTTGGAGAGCAGATGCGCAATCTTTTTCACTCAATGCATCATGTGGTGCCAAATTGATGCACGACGTGAAGCTTCCATGAAATTGACTTTAGGTTTATTCTTATTGAATTTAGGAACCAACTGAGCTTTATCCCTGCGTTTTCGAGCATCGGTTGGTTCCTGACGTTCCAACTCGGCTTCCCTCGTGCACTTCGGGTGCTTCCCCCCCCCCCGCCCCCCGTTTCTAACGTTCGCGCCACACCATCCAGCCTCCGGTTTAATCATCTAGCTTCCTTGTACCGAGCATTCTTCTCCGCCTTCTCGAAATTCGTTGTAGGTCTCCTCTCTGGTCCTCCAGGAGCTCCATCAATAACTCTGAAACGACGGTATTGCGGTGGCTTTTCATATTAAGAAACCGAGTACGCTGGCACACTAATCGTTGGTGTATATATAAGAAGTGATATACAGAGACGTAAAATGGGCGTAAAACAGCCAAGCTTTCGTTTTGGCTTTCTTTCTTTGAGGAAGGGTGAGCACAAAAATGACACCAAAACATGCAATCCCAGAAACATTATGGGCGAAAACTAAGCTCACTGCCTAATATTAAGCCTTAAATACAGCAAAGCATCCCGCCCGCGCCTTTTATTGATCATAGTCGTTCATTGCTAATTATCTGATCTCTTACTTTGTGCGCCTATTACATCGCACGTATCCAACCGCAAGCAATCGGTAGCTATCAAATCACGTGCAAGTTAAACCTCGCTTTGAAATAAATGTAACGTCACCATTCCTCTTCTCCTCTAAGACGCTACTCCAGCTCTCGCTTTTTGACCATTGCTCCAAGATTGCAGGCATCGCTTGCTGTAACTGCTGGTAGTGAATTTCCTTCGAGCTCTTCTGTGCGTATTGGTGTCCTGTTATGTGCATGTTATATCAAGACCTGTTGTCGAACATGGTAAAGTGAATGTCGATACGGCATTATACTGTTCAGGGTTATTGTTGAAAGGGTGAGTCTACCTTAGCCTTGCGCGCTGCCAGAAAAAATGCGACCTTCTTTCTTTTCCTCACACTTTTTTATCCGTATTTTAGCGCTGTCTGGCTTTTCCTTTGTAGACAAAGCCCCAACCCCTTGGGCTGTCATTCAATGCACTGAGTTGCAGAGAGTCATCATTCCGAGATGCATAACTTGTTCTGTCCGACAGGGACGGTCTTGGGGAGACTGGTGAGATACCATGTAATTCAAGCCCACGGGACATCATGGCATCTTATGCGAAGTTAATTATTTGACGAAGTATAGCTTAATATATTCTTCTATGCTTCATATAGATGATTTATAAGTTTACTTTGAGCATTGTTTATAGTTGGCGGAAACACTATTCTTCATCGACCATTGAGCAATACATCGAGAGTAAATTCGTTGGATAAATTTCGTAGGTCCACTAAGAACTCGAGGGTGCAATTCGCACGACTATAGAGCGATAGGGGGAAAGCCTTTTAGAGCGGTTGTTGTTGAGTCTTTTGCGCAGTCTTTACTGAATTGTGGCTGACTGCTCAGTAACTATTTAGCGCCTCTAAATAATTTCACAGTATGTAAGAATAGAGGTTTATAAATTTTATTCCTGCATGAGACACTTGTTGCGGATGAACGCACGCGCAGACACCCAGACATTAGTCTATGAAGGCTTTCGCCTTGGCGTTTCTCGGCGTGCGTACGTTGCAGTGCTCATTCAAGTTTAGAACTGGTGGTACGACGTAGCTCATATCATGGAGCATTTCTACAGCCACATAACGTTCTTACACATGCCGGAAGCGCATGAAGCGGATTCGAAGCGCTCGAATGTTCTAGTTTTGTTTTTTCATCAACCCAGCACTGTCTCCCAATAAGGCCATTGCATTGCCGCCTTCCCTCATGCCCTCGTTTTGTTGCTAGGATGCGTCATGACATCTGCGGCTGTGCTCTTAGTGACAACCGCGTTTGCTATGTTCCTAGACAAGAAAAGCTCAGATAAGTTTCTCACGGGGTCCGCGGAAGTTAGTCTGCTAAAACACTCGGCTCGTGACCAGATGGGTAGGAGTTCGATTACCGATGAAGGATGAAATTTTTCCTTAATTGATGACGCTATCAATTTTGATTGACAGCTAAATAGTATGACAGAAACATGACTGGACTTATTTGCTAGTCCTGGGCTTATATGGGCCATTTGGTTTGCGCAAATTCAGACATGCACAAACGTAAACTGAGCAAGTTATTGCCCTGTAGCGATTTCCTTGTGTTGCCTGAAATTCGCAGCAGTGGTATGGGCCGAATGATGTTAGATGTCAATGCGTTTTCAGGTGGATAATAATGTTTTATTTTTGGGAGGTAAAGATTCTGTGGACCCAAAAATGAAAAACGGGCTCGCTTACGCCCGCGCCCCAGTACGGCCTCCACACCAATAAATACGCCAATACATTCGAAATATGCGGAGAGCCTAAACTCAAGCTGCGGACAACTTGGGGACCAGAGCAGTGTGTCAGAGGAGAGCGCTGGCTTTTGAGGTTCGTAACACATACATGTCTGGCGCCAAAGTTGTAAATGAATAACGCGGAGATTAGGACAACGCTGAACGCACACAGTGTTTGGCGCAGTATACAATTCTATAAACGGGGAATCAATCGCTGACCAGCCATATTGAAAGGCCTACAATTTAGCAGAAAGGTAGCTGGGCTTACGTTATGTTCAGCCATGATATTTTATTATTGACCACGGCAGACAGTTGGTGCAAGGTGGAGTGCTTCATTAGTTCAATAATAATGAATAACGTCCTAAGTTTTAACTAATTAATATTAGAGTATGTTGTATTTGGAGACTCGGAGCTCGTCTTGAAGGCCTATAGAAAAGCAAGAACTTTCTGAAAGTTGCAGCGCACTTGACTACGCCACATTGTTATCCTGATAGGCGGCTTCACATTGTTAAAGAGCGCCAAGCGAGCACCTACAGTGTAGATCACTGCGCATCGGCGCTTTCCATTTGAATTGTGATCGAAATGGTTGCGGGCATTGCATGCCGATTGTTAACAACGAGGCCGCGGTGGACGCGAAATTGGAAACGGTAGAACTACCGTGCTTTCCTCTGACTCCCAGGTGAGGCCAGCAGAGCAATGAAATCACTGGGTGATGCGATCACGTCACAAAGATTAGTCCAGCGCTGTGTTATCCCGTAAATCCGCCTATCATGGTGACATGTGGCCAATATAATGCATGCTACAGTTTTTCAAGGAAGCTTTTTCTCTGCTATAGTATTTTGCGGGTGAGCTCCAGGTCTGTAAATTCAACATGCCCCCTAAAATATAAATAAGAAGTAAATAACATAATAAAATAATTTGATAGCTATTTACCTTGTGTGCACCTTAGTTCCTAATACAGCCCATTTCTAATACAGTTAAAACCGCTCAATAAACTAAAAGTAGCGCCATCTCCTCTCTCCTCCTCCGGCGGCGCCGCTCCTCCTCTCGCATTTCTACCGTGGCTCCACCTACGGGGTGCGCGACTAGCGCGCGCTCTCCGGAGCAGGCGCCGGCCACAGCCGTTTCGATCCGTCGCGCGCGCGCCGATCGAGGCGGCCGTGCTCTGGTAAAAGCGCTGGCGCAGGGTCTCACCAGAGCATTTCAGCTTCCATTTGGTCGCAAAGTGTTCAGGTTAAAATATTACTCACTGCTGAAACATAATTACCGAATGCTGACAGGGACTTCCCGCCAGAATAGTTTCAACTGTGAGTGTCTTACACCACATGTACAGTACTCACGGATTGAAATAGGACACTCGGAGCGCGTGGCCGTCGCTGCATGCAAGGCAGTGTGGTAAACAACAGGCCGGCTTATTGGCGACCGGAAGGAGCAGTTCTGCTTTTTGGATGTTCTCCCCCTCGCGCTATACCATAATGCAGCACCTTGGTTCCATGAGCATTCACGGGCGGCGCTGCATGCAGCGACGGCCACGCGCTCCGAGTGTCCTATTTCAATCCGTGAGTACTGTACGCGATTTCGGCGATGGCTCAATTCGCCGTCATCTCCGTGTGTCCGTAGTTCGTCACCTTTGGCCAAACTCAGCGGCATGCTTTGTAAAATTTGTAACTAGGCGGCGGACAGGAACAATTTTGCAACAGTCTGTGTATGGTTTCCTTGCAGCGTTGACTGGATTGCGAGCTGCCGGTAAACTTGAGAAGTGTGGCAGCAGTTGTCTTCCATGTATTTGAACCTCAGCTGCAGATCAAATTAACTACAGGCGGCGGAAGCTGCAGTCTGTGTGGAGTCTTTGCAGCTTTGACTGACTTGTGAGCTACCGGTAAACTTGGGAAGGGTTGTGGCAGTTATTTGTTTTTTAATATTTGGCGCTCAGACGGTGCCGTTTTCAGCTTTCATGGTGTGTCACCATACGTACACGATTTTGGCGGCGGTTTAACTCGCCTTCACCTCCTTGAGTCCGTCTGCCGTTGATAAAAGTGCGCAACATGCTTGAAAAAAATTTAACTAGGCTGCGGAAGTTGCAGTCTGTGTGGTTTCTTTGCAGGTTGGACTGAATTGTAAGCTACCGTTGAACTTGAAAAGCGGGGTAGCAGTTTCTTTTTTTAATATTTGGCGCTGAAACGGTTCCGTTTTCAACTGTCAGTGCGTGACACCATTCGTACGCGATGTCTGCGTTGGTTGAACTCGCCTTCACCACCGTGCTTCTATCAGCCGCCGGCCAAAGTGCGCAACATGCTTGAAAAAAAAAGAAAATTAACTAGCCGACGGGAACAATTTAGCAGCAGTTTGCGTGGCAGCAAAACACACGGGGATATGTGCCGCGCGCGCGCCGCCCGCACCGCTGGAAAGGAGGAAACTGCACGCCCAGCAAAAAAAAAAAACAACAAACAAACAAGGCGCGCGCGCGCGAGCACGTGACGGCGCTCGGCCAATGAGAGGGTTGAACGACGAAGGAGAGCGCCGGAGAGGAGGCGGGCGGCAAACTTCCCATGTTGTCGCTACTTTTAGTTTATTGAGGGGTTTTAAGTACAGTTATTTACCTTGTGCCCACCTTAGTTCCTAAAACAGCCCATGGCTGAAGCAATTCTAAAGCCATCACCCTTTTATAAAATTTTTGAGTTAAAAAAAAACACTATGTTTGCCCTTCTTCAACCCTATCGTAAGATTCCAACGTATCGTGGTTACGGCGCTCGACTACTGTTCCCAAGGACGCAAGATTGAATCCCGGCCTTGGCGGCAGTTTTTCAATGGAGGCGAAAAGCAAGGCGCCCGTATGCTGTGCGATGTCAGTGCACGTTAAAGAACCCCAGGTGGTCAAAATTTCCGGAGTCCTCTTCTACGGCGTCTCTCATAGCCTGAGTTGCTTTGGGACGTTAAACCCCCCAAACCAACCAACCCTACCGTAAGAGCGTAAGAACATGTATGGATGGCCTATGGTTAGCGTGCCTTACTCGAGATTCAAGGACTCCGCTGTGTTCAGTCTACTCTAAAATTATTAAAACAGGTTGCTAGTTTCTGTTATCTCTGTGGTGATGTGCTTTTGTGATGGCGCACATCCCTCTGACTAATCACTGCCCGGTCATGTCACGTGCCAAGCTGCTGCCTACAAAAAACATGCTCGTGAGTTTGTGCCTGCAACATCGACATCGACAAAGACCTGCTAAAAATTATTTCGCACCTACCTGTAGCATTGAGCTGCTAAGTTGCCCTTTGAGTTGACAGGCGAGATGTGATGTCGCAGCCTCTCATTCCCACTTTGTCGTCTTAACAAAGTAAACCGCATCATATTAGAGTTGGATCACATAAACTGCACCTTTGGCTGAGGCCACAAACTAGTTATGGTGTATGATACTCCAATGCCATTCGTCGGCCTCTTTTTCTTAGTTTTTCACTGCTGCACATGAGCTTTTAAACTTCTTTGACGGCAAAATGCCATGCCTTTACATTATACATAAGAGCGCCTGTTCGGAGGCCGCCCCTCCTAAAGTAGCTGGGCTTCTAATCAAGCTGTTAAAATTGGTTATACAGAAGCTGTTTAAGACCATTTATTGCAATTAATATCCTCAAATGGGTAGGAAAGGAGGAAGAGGCCGTCTATGTTTATTTTCATCGCTGTAGCTTAGGCAGGAAGGCGTGAAATGCCGGTTGACTTTTCTGTAAAAATGTTTCAAATCTTTTGCGCAGATGTCAGTGATCAAAAAGAAGGGTAAAAACTTCTTGGTGCAATTGCGAGGCAGAAATAATATGGGGCGTTCACCGAAAAAGTTGTCATTCCAATTGAACACTCATGAGATGTGACATAGATTGATAAGACGATAAAATGCGTGACGTAGACATTGAGACACAGCCGCAGCTGGCTGCCCAGCAGCGCAATTGCTTCGATACATATGGAAATTCATGCATAGGAGGGCATCGGGTCCTATATTAAGGAATCGTTTAATACGGTATCTATAGGTGGGCGTTTCAGTCACTCCGATTACTGTTTGCGTTCGTTGTAGAGATTCCCTTCGGCTGTGTTCATCGCAAGAAATGTGTTTTTATATCGGAAGAAACAACGAAAGAACGAAAGAAAGAAGTGACGTTGTCTCTTTCTTTCTAAGTTACTTCTTTTTCTCTGATTCTCTGATCTTGTCTATCCGACATTTTATTCTTGCGTTTTCAAACCGTTCATTGCCCTGTCATTTTGTGAGTACAAAGGCATCTATATGAACTTTCGTTGTCGGAAATAATACCTGCAAAACAAAGCACGTATCCTGTGTCGCCTCTTCTTAACATAAATAGCGCACCATGAGAGTACTGTTTTTAGAGGATCTGTTCAAATAAAAGCCACGGAACACACCATAAAGTAACTTTATCGTAAACTGTGCTTTTTAAATTTCAACCTATTTTTACTGTTTTGTCCAACTTGCCCAATACTTATAAAAAACAAACACTTCATCCTCGATATCAAGTAGGGGTAATGTGGCATGTTATGTTGTTTCTTCCAGGTGTTCCCATTGAGCGTTACGATGGTCAGAGAAGAAACCCGCATTGTGTCAGCGATAAAATATATACGCGATATGACTGAATCTGATATAAATCATGTTGCGACATCAATTCTGGCATTTGAAAAAAAATTGGTGAGTATAACATTACGGTGAGTAAACATTTTGTTGGCTTTCACAGTACATGTGGGGACCACAGCGCTCACATAAGCAGTGCTGGTCTTACATAGACAGGTAAAAGAGAAAGCACAGCGAAGAATGCAAAGTGATCTCAGCTTGCTCTACTGTGCGGAAAGCAGAAACAAAAAAAAAAAAAAAAGATTTGCTGGCACCGAAATTTATGTATAATGTATAAGATGATTTGGTTATGTTCATCTATAGTTGCTCAATGACAGATGATTGTGTTTACAGCGGTAGTGAAACAACCAAGGCAATTTAGGTTTGCCGGTTGTACCCTAAAAAAAATGTGGTAGGTTAGCTTCTTATTAAATTGTAAACTTAACTTTCCTTTACGCGCTCTGGAAAGATCGGCGCGTTGTACACAAACCAGGGGCGAGATACTTAATAGCCTCGCTTCCAGTCTTGTCTTTATATTCGTAAGCAATGAAATTCAGAAATAAAGTGAATATACTACAGCCAACAAGAACCTAATATAGAAATACGCAAGTACAGAGCAGGTATAGAGATGGCAACAGTAAGTTATATTACTGGTTCGACAACTTTCCTCCCTGGCATTAAGAGCTGTGTCTGATGCCGCCTCTAAATCATTCATAGTACCAATGTAAGGTATCACTAAAAATTATAGTATCTCTAGAAACATGCAAGAAATGGTTTTTTATTTTGTGTGCAGTTTCAAATATTACATCAGTACGTGAGTCTGTAACACACAAGTGGTGATTGATTGTTTTAATGAATGATTGGAGGTTTGGCTTCTTGATACAGAGTACAAGGAGCCTTCTTGTTTACCGCGTCATTACCAAACAGTCATACCTGAGGCCCCTAGTTCCGGACCACATGAATCCTGATATATTTTGTACAAATCGGCTTATTTCGAACATTATTTGTCAAAGGTTTAAATACCCTTTTGAAGGGAAATTTTCTGGCTATTAAAACGCCCAAATCCTACGGCACAAAAAACAAAACAAATAAAACGCGCCACCGGACTTTAATAACAGCCATAGAAGTACAACAAGCAGCAAATAAAAGAGGGAATAGTGTCCTTTGCACCTCGTACACCTCGTGGATTTCTAATGTTCTGCGTTCATCGGTTTTTACGTGGCCGGCAGCTGCTCCTCTGATATCCCACCGTGAGCACCCGCCCTATGCTAAGTGCTTCCGTGTTCATTTATATCTCTAGAAAGCATGGCCGCTAGCTTGGGCGTTTTTCACGTCTTTTATTTGAGGCATCTCATGTCAAAGCCACATTTCAGTTTTGTACTGAATTTCCCGCTATTATTTGTATTAATAGCAAATCATAATAAACCAAAGGCAATATTTCTGATTACACATAATGTACATCATGAACTCCAGCACTTCAGGGTTTCATGAGAAATAGTGTCACGTGTAATCTAGCCTTTTGGTATCCTGTTTTCAGTCTTCATCGTCCCACACTCGAGCATTGATTAGTTCTGCCACGCTAACGAAAGAAGGTAGTCTACTTCTTTCTATCATTTATCCAAGCAGTTTGTTATTTGCCATTTATTTGATCCATACTATAAACATCGCAATGTGTTCAGTCTGAATTACTGCGTTTTTAATCAAGGAAGGATTAGCCAAATTGCTTGCCTATCTTTGTGACATCAACAGGAACTTCTAAACGAGCATGCTTTATATATGTATTTAGATTCCTAAATGTGTTTAAACAAATACATATATATGTATTATGTATTTGTTTAAACACATTTAGGAACCGCACAAAACGGCTGTCCTAGTATCGGAAAGCTGGAGTTAGCAGTTATTTTCATTAGTTTATTAGCAAAAATACACCTCATTGCTCGCAAGTTATTTTCAGTAGTTTATTAGCAACAACACAACTTATTGCTCGAAAGCTATCATCCTTAATGCTTTTCTCTTCGATTTTCAACACAAATTCTGTCAGTCTCTTTATTCCCACTCCAAACCTTAGTGCAGGAAGCGCAGCGATAAAAACTGCATGGTAGTAACCGTGATTGCATAATCCTATTTATCATAGCACTTTCTTCTCAATGCACAGATCGATGCCATGCAGAAAACACGACCGTCCAGACCATCTGAAACAAATGCTGCTGACTTGGCGACAGATTCTAACGGGGTAAGCTGCAAAGAATTTAACTTATTTAAAGCGTTCCAGGAAACGAATCTTACGAAGCCTGGAATTATAGAATTCATTTTCTAAGAGCACCTCACATCTGGTGAGACCTGATATGAAAAAAAAAAAAAACGCTTAGTGGTTAAGTTCTCTGGAATCAGCAGTTTCTTTTTTTTTTTTACAATGGCGGACAGGCCGCCTTGGAAAACTGACCCTCGCAACGTTTAACGCTAGAACCCTAGCTAGTGAAGCTAGTTTAGCAGTGCTGTTAGAGGAACCAGAGGGTATGAAATGGGATATCATAGGGCTTAGTGAGGATAGGACGGCGAATGAGGCATATACTGTACTGAAAGATGGGCATGTGCTGTGTTATCGAAGTTTATCGGAGAGGCGAGAACTAGCAGTAGATTTCCCTGTCAATAAGCAAATAGCGGATAATATAGATGAAGTCTATAGTATTAATGAAAGTGTGGCATTCATCGTAATTAGGCTTAATAGGTGGTATAAACTGAACGTTGTACAGGCCTGTGCACCTACATGTAGTTATGATGACCAGGCAGTGGAATGCTTCTACGAAGATATAGAATCGGCAATACGAAAAGTAAAGACGCAGTACCCTGTGCTAATGGGCGACTTCAATGCCAACGTATGGAAAAAACAGGCAAGAGACCAGGCAATAGGTGACTATGGCATTGGTTCTATAGGAATAGCAAGGGGGAGTTACTAGTTGAATTTGCAGAGCGCAATAAATTAAGAATCATGAATATCTTCTTCAGGAAACGGAACAACCGGAAATGGACATGAGAAAGTCCTAGCGGGGAGACTAAAAAGGAAATTGACTTCTTACTCTGTTCAACTCCCGCCATTATGCAAGATGTATTGGTAATCGGGATGTGCGATGCGGTGACCGCACGATGGTGGGGTCTCGGATTAGTCTATATCTGAAGAAGGAACGCTACAGATTAGTAAGAAATAAGACCATCAACGAATTAGCCGTGAGGGAGAGGGCAGAAGAGTTCAGGATCTCGCTACAAAATAGATATTCAGAAACAATAATTTCAGAGATATCATTACTGAGTGCGCTGTTGAAGTAGCCGGTCGGATAGTTAGAGAAGATACTGGTAAGCTGTCTAAGGAGATGAAAGATTTGATCAGGAAACGCCAGAGTATGAAAGCTTCCAATCCAACAGACCAGACAGAATTTGCAGAGATATCAAAGCTAATCAATAAGCGCAAAGTGGCCGATATAAGGAAGTATATTATGGAGAAAATTGAGCATGCTGTCAAGCATGGGGGAAGCCTTAAAGCGGTGAAGAAGGTGTTGGGCATAGGCTAAAATTAGGTGTATGCGCTAAGGGAAAAGGCGGGCAATGTCATCACTAATATGGACAAGATAGTCAAAGTAGCTGAGAAATTCTATACTGATCTCTACAGTAGCCAAAGTAGTCAGGACCGTACTGAGATTGGCGGTAGGGAAAACAGTCAGACGTTCCCCCAGTGACGAAGGACGAGGTTAAGAAAGCAATAGAAACTATCAAAAGGAGAAAAGCAGCTGGAGATGATCAGATAACTATAGCTTCATTGAAGGACGGACAGGATATCGTGCTAGAAAAACTGGCCACCCTGTAAACGCAGTGCCTGGTGTCATCGACGGTACCGGAACCATGGAAGAACGCAAACATTATCCCCATTCATAAGAAAGGGGACGCTAAGGACCTTAAAAATTACAGACCAATCAGGGTACTTGTCTCCGATGTATCAGATATTTACTAAGGTAATCGTTAATCAAATCAGGACAACCTTAGACTGCAATAAAGCAAAGGATCAAGCGGGTTTTCGGAAACGGTACTCTACTATCGATCATATCCATACCATCAACCAGGTGACAGAAAATGCTCGGAATATAACCAGCCCGTATACATAGCATGAATTGATTGCGAAAAAGCATTTGACTCAGTTGAAACCTCGGCGGTTATGCAGGCATTGCGAAATCAGGGGTTAAACGAACCGTAGGTGAATGTTCTGGAAGATATATATTGTTACAATATTGTTACCCCGCACCTCCACCAAGTTGTTACGATGAAATAAGAAGGGGTGTTTATTTACAGTGCTGATGTAGCGGAACAAGATGAAGCCTACTAGCGCCCAGAAATCAACGCCTCTTCTTCCTCTTCTGCCACACCATCACCATCCTTCATCGTCGTCATTAGCATGACAATATTACTGTTGACAGAAAACCATAGTTCTGCATTAAGAAAGTAACAAAATTTCCATATAGAAAGGTGTGAGGCAAACAGACACGATCTCCCCAGTACTATTCACAGCTTGCTTAGAGGAAATATTCAGAGACTTGGAATAGGAGCAGTTCGGGATAAGGGTAGATGAAGAATACCTCAGTAATCTGTTATTTGCTGATGACATTGCCTTTCTAAGTAACTCAGGATATGAACTGCAAAGAATGACTGGTGACCTAGACAGGAAAAGTAGAAAGGTAGGCTTGAAAATCAATATGCAGAAGACTAAGGTAATGTTCAATAGCCTCGGGAAGGAACAGCACTTTACGTTAGGTAGCGCAGCACTGGAAGTAGTAGGCGAATATGCCTACTAAGACAAGTAGTAACCGCAGATCCAGACCATGAAAAGGAAATAAGAAGAATAAGATTAAGATGGAGCTCATTTGGCAAGCACTCGCCGATTATGACTAGCAGCGTACCGATATCGCTCAAGAGGAAAGTATACATCAGTTGCATCTTACCTGTACTCACCTATGGGGCTGAAACGTGGAGGCTAGCCAAGAAGGTTCTATTTTAGTTCAGGAGAATGCAGAGGTCTATGGAACGAAGAATAGCAGGGGTAACATTAAGAGATAGGAACCGTGCAGAGTGGGTCAGAGAAATAACTCAAGTTACTGACATTCTAGCGGAAATCAAGAAGAAGAAAGGGGCATAGGCAGGGCATGTAGTGCGAAGAGAGGATAACCTATGGTCGCTTAGGGTAACAAACTAGGTTCCAAGGGAAGGAAAGCGTAGCAGGGGCGGGAGAAAATTAAACTGGCGGATGAGGTATTGAAGTTCGCAGGGGTCAAGTGGATGCAGCTAGCACAGTACTGGGTTAATTGGACAAATATGGGAGAGGCCTTCGCCGTGCAGTGGATATAGTCAGACTGATGATGATGATGATGATGATTTTTTTTCTCGACACTTGCTTTGTGTAAGGAACAATACAAATATTTAAACATAAGGCTAATATGGATGGAACAGTATAAAATCATTTAACTAAGCAGTAACTAAACTATAAGGCCAAAAGAAAAACAGTACTACTCATGTGACATATAAAGGTATAAGAAGGTGTAAGTATCAGTTGCGGAATACCAAATTGCAATTTTACAGCAATGGCAGAGTGTTTTCGGCAAACTTAAACAATAAATTTACCTCTTGAGTCCGAAGTCGACTCAGTACGGCGCCGTTTAGATGGCGCTGACACTCTGTGTTTATTGAAAAAGCGAATGTTGCAAAGGATGCGCGTTCTATTTCTCAACGAAGGTGTTGGGCGTCATTTCCATTGACTGAACCTTACGTTAACTAGTCACATCATAAAAGGCGCACACATGAACGAAACCCCTAAATATGGGAGCGTGACTAATCGTTGTCAGATTTCAATAAATGAGCGAAACTAGTCGGTGTTTACTAGCTTGCTAAAAGACTTTCGCGTAGCTCTCAGGCAGCATTTTTCACCGCCACGCGCAACATTAAGAAAAGAAGCTGTGGTTTACTTCTGGTTAAACTTGGATTGAAGTGGAAGCGTCATGCGCTTGGCAACGCCTGTGGTTGGACTGGTGATTTAACATACGGGTAATCAGTGGTGTAATTTGTGGTTCCGTGCTGCTATAGTCCGTGAAGTAGTGAGACTTGGTTTCTATGATATTTATCTGCAAAGCCGAACTGGCGGTCTTGCATTTGGAAACCAAGTCTGGACTGACCCCCATTGGGTTTTCCTACAAACTGTATTAAGGGTGTATCTGCATTTCACTACAAACTTATGGTTCCCATTTTAGTTCCGTATTTAAGGATATGGTTATACTCCGCGTCAACTTTTCTTGGCACCGCTGGAAAGACTACGGGGCCGAAACGCATTATCTCCTTGCGCAGGTGAATATAGTCCGGAGGTTAAATTTAGTGTTCAGCCTTAAAAGAAATAGAAATAATAAAGGTTGTGATTTTGAGGCCATGTCTAACACAACAAAGATTCGTTAGCGCTGGAAGATGACTTCGAAGCGTTTGTTTTTACGGGTCTTCTGGGTTCGCTTGAGTTCCGTCGCGGGTCTTCAAAACACCCAGTGCGCTTAAAGAGGATGGCGTCCGCTCTTTGCGCTGCGTCGGGTCCTTCCGATACTATACCTCTTCTTTCGCCAAGGAAGATGCAAGTGAGACTGAATAACCGATGGTGGTCCAAGCAGGCTAAAGAGATGGTGTGCAACGTATACGTTGGAGTAAGATACAGTTAGCCTAAGCTTTATATATCATCCGTGCGCCGCAAAGTCAGTGAGCTCACCGGTGTGAGTGAGCGTGCCGTCTACCCTATTAAAGCGGAGACTGGCGCTCTTAAATCTCCAAAGCGAAGAAGGCTGAAGTCGATACCTGGGCTTGTTTAAAAAAAAAACCGGGAACACGCGGCTTGAAAAGTAGGATACCTTCACTTTCGCTGCTCTGAGGAGCAAAGTGCATTAGTATTATATACGCAACGAAGTACCGACTGCCGCAAAGCTGGGGAGGACGTAAATATCCCGATATAGATATGCCGAATATAAGTGTCCGTACGTTGCAGAGGATGCTAACGATATTGTGTTTGCCTTCCGGAAGCGCAACCAAAACTCTTCCCTTCTGGAAAGAGACGACATCGTCATGTGGCGACGAAAGTACCACCGGACGATCCGCCAAATGAGAAACAAGCAGAGGCAAGTACGCTTTTTGTTAGGTATTTTTCGACATGTGACTGCATGCATTATGCGAGAAGGAAAGTATGAAACATGTACTGTTGTGTAATTGCAGGGCTGTAAGACAATTACAATGGAAAAGCGCAGTGCAGTGTCGGAAGCGGTTGGGAAGAACCTGGAGAGGCAGGCGCGTAATAGACGAAGTGGTACGGTCATACGTAAGTTGAGTGCCTTGCGCGGCCGGCTTCGTCGTTCCATGTGATCGCGATGAAAACGCCCTGGTGCATCGTCTCACGTACCCTGTTTTCACATATAGCGACGGGGCCGCTTCGGGGCTGTATGTCTGAATCTATATGCTTTTTTTAACTCTCTGTCCATCATAAATCAAGATCATGTCAAAAGCACTCGTTGTTTATAAATATTAGTAATAATAATATTATATTATTTATTACTATATTATTTTTTATTATTAGTAGTACTTTATCACATACAACGCCCACTTTCTAGCCTAAAATATTGTATTTACTTTTCTTTTTGCTTTTTCTCCTGTTAAATGCTGTCTGTATCTTGAACTACTGTTTATCTGTTTCTTATTTATATTTTAACTTTAGTCTTTATATATGAATCTTACTTTCCCGCGTTCAATTCTATTTCTTTATTGTATTTTCCTGTATTTATAGCCTGTGTTTTAAGTACCACGCCCTTGTTGCGCCTTGAATGGTTGTTTATTTTATGTATATTTCTATATTACTTTAATCAATGTTAGTTATTTGTTGTTGTTTTTCTTTCTATCTATCAACCTTTTTTCTTTTCTTTCGTAATGTGCTCAACAATTCTCTCGCTGTGTATATAAGACATGCTACTCATTGATTTATTTATTTTCGTGACACCTTTTTTCTCAGTTTCATTCATGTGTTATTTATTTCTTCTTTTGAGTTCTATCTGTGTGTGTAAATCTTATGTGTGCATTTTCTTTTTTTTCTTCAATTTTCTTTATTTGTGCTGCAGCACGAAGACCACATGATTGTTCCTGCGCCCATTAAATAAAGATTGATTGATTGATTGTTATTGAACAAAGAGGAGGGGGAGTGCTCATTGTTATTGACAGTTCTCTGCAGTGTGTTCGACGTTCCGATCTGAAAACTGTTGAAAAATGTGTGTGGCTTGAGCTCACTTTAAATCGACATGAAAAAATTTTACTTGCAGCTTTCTACATTCCTCCGAGTCTTACTTCTCGAGCCTATAATGATGTTCTGCTCTCAATCGAACATGTTATAACTCGTCATAGCAAACACAAACTTCTAATGTTAGGCGATTTTAATACTCTAGGTATCAACTGGAACTGCTTTACTTCCTCTCATTATAATCATTATATACTAAGTAAATGTAGCATGCTACTTGATTGTGTAGCCTTTAACTCTTTGCAGCAACACAATTTCATTGAAAACTGCTGTGGTAATGCTCTCGATATCTGTATATAGGATTTAGAAAGTGTTCGAGTCTTGAGTTCCGACATACCGCTTGCCCGCTGTGACAAATTTCACCCTCAATTTTTTGTGACTACTTCTGTCTCTGCGTCACCCTCTACTAATTCAGGTCGGGCGAGGAATCCGCCCCGTTTCGCGCATTCACGTGATGACTATGTCAGTCTCTTCAATGTCTTCTGTACTGTCGACTGGTCTCTTTTAAATGACATTAGTAATGCCGACGAACAAGTCAGTGGCTTGACTGAAATAGTTCTTGATGGTATGCATCAATACATACCTCTGCATACTCCTGCTCGTAGGAAGTTTCCTTTCTGGTTTTCCAGAGAACTGAGAACGGCGTTGAAACTTAAGGAACGGACAAATCGTAAAGCGAAACATTCCGGGTTTGACAATTGGGCAGACGAGTTTCGCCGCTTGCGCTCTCTTTGCAAGCGCTTATAGAAGCGGGACCACGTCTCTTATCTTCTGTCTTCATAGAGGAGTGCCACAAATCGTCCTAGTCAGTTCTGGCGATACGTTCGCAAGCATTCCATAAAATCGATTCCAGTATCAACTTACTTGACTCTCAGGGGGTCGGACATTCGGCATGTTGCCGAGAGTTTGGTCCAACATTTTTCCTTTGTATACAAACCTTCACACTGCGATTCCATATGCCTCCCATCTGATGCACAATCTAATTCCTTTCTCTTTGACGAGAGGATAATAACTGCGAGTCTTAAACGTCTGAGACCATCTTTGTCTCCTGGACCTGATGGCATTCTAGCCGCTATAATAAAAACCTTTAGTTGTATCTTTGTACCAGTACTGACTGCTATATTTAATGACTGTTTGAACAATGCTGCCTTTCCTCGCGTGGGAAAATAGCACGCGTGCTTCCAGTCTTCGAGTTAGAAAACAAATCTCATGTTTCCAATTATTGTCCTATTTCTCTTCTATGTGCAACCTCTAAGCTTTCAAATTAGCTTTGCACAACGCAATTTCCTTCCATCTCAAACATGTCATCACACTGAATCAACATGGCTTCATATCGGGTCGCTCTACTTCAACCAACCTAGTCCCGTTTATGACATATGCCTCTGCAGCAGCCCTTCAGAGAGGTCAAGTTGACACTGTGTACTATGATTTGAGCAAAGCTTTCGACGTTGTTCCTTACTTATTACTACTTAAAAAGCTTCTACTCTCTGGTGTCAAAATCTCAATTGTAGCACTCCTACGTAACTATCTCCTTGATCACTCCTGATTTGTCAGTGTCAATGGACACACTTCCTTCGTTTACCCTGCAACCAGTGGAGTTCGTCAAGGTTCAGTACTAGGCCCGCTTCTCTTCTCCGTTTTTATCATTAATGTTTCCTCGGCGATCAAGAACTCCTCGTTTCTTCTCTATGCTGATGATATAAAGATATTCAATGTAATACATTCTTTTCAAGAATGCTTGTTGTTGCAATCGGACAAATCTGCTTTTTCTGATTGATGTGCGAAGAATCCACTTACCCTCAATTCTTTTAAAACAAGGGTTTTCTCCTTTACTCGAAAAACGCACAGCTTTCTCTACCATTATTCCCTGAATTCTATGTTGTTGGACAGGATTGATGAAATTAATGACCTTGGCGTACTTTTTGACCGCACCCACAGCCTCTCCTTTCATACTAAACGCATTGCTTAACGGGCTATGCGGACACTCTGATTCGTCTGCAGACTTTCGAGAGAGTTCCGTACTGCATTTCCGTTCTTAAAGCTGTACCTGACCGTATGCTTGCCGCTTTTGGAGTACGCGTCGGCTGTTTGGAGTGGCACTTGTAAGTCTATCTGGAACAAGGTTGACAGAGTAAAGCAAAAATGTTTACGAATGTTTTGATATCGCTTTCCTTGCTCAACTTCTTCCTTTCGCTCCACCTAGAGTACTCCACTGAATCTTCCTTCTCTTAACTACCGTCGTGTCAGAGTAGATATAATTTTTCTGTACAAGCTCCTTCATGGTCACGTTATGTGCCCTC
The DNA here is from genome assembly GCA_023969395.1 of Amblyomma maculatum. Lineage (NCBI taxonomy): Eukaryota > Metazoa > Arthropoda > Arachnida > Ixodida > Ixodidae > Amblyomma > Amblyomma maculatum. The sequence goes on along the minus strand of JAJIZL010024878.1, from coordinate 74,167 downwards.
AGTTCTTAGAGTACATCCTTGTGCGCGTTACTTAAAAGAGCTTGAGGGAATTCAGACCGTTTCAAGTTTCTCCGTTTCTCCATTCCCATTCCCCTCTTGACATAATGCAGAGACTAATTCTTTTTGTCTTCACCTTGACATCTTCCAAAACTCGCTCTTTTCATTTATATTGGACGTTCGTAGCTTTGTATTCTAAACTGTATCACATATAACTTGCACTTTCTAGCCTAAGTTTAGTATTTAATTTACTTCACGTTTTGCTTTTTCTCCTGTTCAGCGGTGTTTAAAGTATCTTGTACTGCTTTTTATCCGTTTCTTATTGATATTTTAACTTTGAAGTTTATTTTCGAATCTTACTGTCCCGCGTTCAATTCAATTTTTTTTATTGTATTTCCCTGTATTTTTAGCCTGTGTTTTAAGTACCACGCACTTGTTGCGCCTGGAATGGTAGTTTATTTTATGCATATTTCTATTACTATATTCAATGTCAGTTATTTGATTTTTTTTCTGTATTTGTTTTTCGCGTTGTGCTCTACAATTCTCTGACTGTGTATATAAGATATGCTACTCATTGATTTCTTTCTTTCCATGACACTTTTCGTCTCAGTTTCATTTCATGTGTTATTTGTTTCTTTTGTGTTCTATTAGTGTGTGTCAAACTTATGTGTGCACTTTCATTTTTTTGTGCTGCAGCATGAAGACCACATGATTCTTCCTGCGCACATTAAATAAAGATTGATTTATTATTAT
>JAJIZL010024878.1:50186-73317 GCA_023969395.1 Amblyomma maculatum | reverse complement strand
ATTATTATTATTATTATTATTATTATTATTATTATTATTATTATTATACTCCTGGTATCAACTGGAACTCATTTATTTCTTCTCACAGCAATCATTACATATTAAGTAAGTGTAACGCTCTACTTGATTTTATAGCCTTTAACTCTTTGCAGCAACACAATTTCATTGAAAACTGCTGTGGTAATATTCTTGACATCTGTCTATCGAACTTTCAAAGTGTTCGAGTCTCGAGTTCAGACATACCGCTCACTCGCTTTGACAAATTTCGCCCTCCACTTCTAGTTACTACTGCCATCTCTGCCTCACCCTCTACTAATTCAGATCGGGTGAGGAATTCGCCCCGTTTCGCGTATGCACGTGGTGATTATGTCGGTCTTTTCAATTTCTTATCTTCCGTCGACTGGTCCCTTTTAAATGACATTAATGATTCAAAAGGACAAGTCAGTCGCTTTACAGAAATAGCTCTTGATGGTATGCGTCGGTACATACCTTTGCATACTCCTACGCGTAGGAAGTTCCCTTCCTGGTTTTCAAGGGAACTAATAACGGCGCTAAAACTCAAGGAACGAGCCCATCGTAAAGCGAAACGCCCTGGGTTTCACAATTGGGCAGATTAGTTTCGCCGTGTGCGTTCTCTTTGCAAATTCTTATACAAGCGGGACTACGACTCCTATCTTGAGGCTTTTAGAGAGGAGTGCCTCAAATCGTCCTAGTCAGCTCTGGCGTTGCGTTCGCAAGCGTTTCATTAAATCAGATTTAAGTATCAGCTTAGTTGACTCTCAGGGTTCGGAAATTCGGGATGTTGCCGACAGTTTTGCCCAACATTTTTCCTCCGTTTACAAACATCCACATTGTGATTCCGTTTGCCTCCCATCTGGTTCACTATCTAATTCCATTCTCTTTGACGAGGAGTTCATAACTGAGAGTCTTAAGCTTCTGAGACCATCTTTGTCTCCTGGATCAGATGGCATTCCAGCCGCCATAATAAAAGCCTTCAGTTATATCTTTGTACCAACACTGACTGCCATATTTAATTCTTGTTTAAAAAATGCTGCCTTTCCTCGCGTGTGGAAAATGGCACGCGTGTTTCCTGTCTTCAAGTCTGGAAACAAATCTGATGTTTCCAATTATCGTCCGATTTCTCTTCTATGTGCAACCTCTAAGCTTTGCGAATTAGCTTTGCACAACATACTTTCCTTCCATCTCAAACATATCATAGTACCGAATCAACATGGCTTCATGTCGGGTCGCTCTACTTCTACCAACCTAGTCAAGTTTATGACGTATGCCTCTGCAGCAGTCCTTCAGAGGGGTCAGGTTGACATTGTGTGTGATATGAGCAAAGCTTTCGACGTTGTTACTCACTCACTACTTCTTGAAAAACTTCTACTCTCTGGCGTTGAAGTCTGAATCGTAGCCCTCCTACGAAACTATCTCCTTGATCGTTTCTGCTTTGTCAGTGTCAATGAACAGACTTCTTTCGTATACCCTGCAACGAGTGGAGTTCCTCAAGGTTCAGTACTAGGCCCGCTTCCCTTCTCCGTTTTTATTAATGATGTTTCCTCGGCGATAAAGAACTCCTCGTTTCTTCTTTATGCTGATGATATAAAAATATTCAAGGTAATACATTATTTTTAAGATTGTTTGTTGTTGCAATCGGACATATCTGCTTTTTCTGATTGGTGTGCGAAGAATCGCCTTACTCTCAATTCTTCCAAGACTAGGGTTGTGTCCTTTACTCGTAAAACACATAGCTTTCTCTACCATTATTCTGTGAATTCTGTTCTGTTGGACAGGGTTGATGAAATTAATGACCTTGGTTTACTTTTTGACCGCACTCTCAGCTTCTCCTCTCACACTAAACGCATTGCTCAGCGGGCTATGCGCACACTCGGATTCGTTTGCAGACTTTAGAGAGAGTTCCATACTCCACTTCCGTTCCTAAAATTGTACCTGTCCATATGCTTGCCGCTCTTAGAGTATGCGTCGGTTGTTTGGAATGGCACTTGCAAATCGAACTTGGACAAGGTTGACAGAGTAAAAAAAATTTTTTACGGATATTTCATTATCGCTTTCCTTGTGCAACTTCCCCCTCTCGCTCCACCAGGAGCGCCCAACTGAATCTTCCTTCTCTTCACTGCCGTCGTATCAGACTTGATACAAACTCCTTCATGGCCACAATATGTGCCCTCAGCTCTTAGAGTACATCCTACTGCGCGTTCCGCGAAAGAGCATGAGGGAATTCAGACCATTTCAGGTTTCTCCTCTTCATTCCCACTCCCCTCTGGACAAGATGCAGTGGTTATTTAACTATTTTTGTCCTCACCTTGACATCACCCAAAACTCGCTTTGTTAATTTACATTGGATGTTCGTAGCATTGTATTCTAAATAGTACTTTATCACATGTAACTCCAACTTTCTAGCCTTAATATTGTATTTACTTCACTTTTCCTTTTTACCCTGTTCAATGCTGTCTGTACCTTGAACTACTTTTTATCCGTTTCTTACTTATATTTCAACTTTAAACTTTATATTCAAATCTTACTGTCCCTTGTTCAATTCTACTTCTTTATTGTATTATTCTGTATTTCTAGCCTGTGTTTTTATGTACCATGCCCTTGTTGCGGCGCCTGGAATGGTTGTTTATTTTATGTTTATTTCTATATTACTATAATCAACGTCAGTTATTTGTAGTTGTTGTAGTTGTTTTTTCTCTTCTATCTACCGTTCTTTTTTTTTCTTTCCTGATGTGCTCAAAAATTCTCTCACTGTGTATATAAGTGATGCTACTCATTTATTGATAACTTTCCGTGATACTTTTCGTCTCAGTTTCATTTCATGTATTATTTATTTCTTCTTTTGTGTTCTCTCTGTGTGTGTAAACATGTTTGTGCATTTTCAATTTTGTTTCTTTTTTTTTAATTTGTGCTGCAGCACGAAGACCACATGGTTGTTCCTGCGCACATTAAATAAAGATTGATTATTATTATTATTATTATTATTATTATTATTATTATTATTATTATTATTATTATTATTATTATTATTATTATTATTATTACTATTATTATTATATTTAGCTTTCAACTAGCAATGGGAGCAGAAAACCGCGTGTCACATCAATTCACTTCCTTTTGCAGGACCATATGCTACCTTTATGAGACCTCGGTTAACGCAGGCCACATTAAAGAGAAAGTTTGGACAGACACCACAGTGGCGTCAAGGGAAGATGCTTTCGCCAAGGCCTAATAACTGGATGTCATGCACCAAACGGCAAAGGCGGCAGATTGATCGTGGTGCACGCCGGAAGTTAGAATGGATTTGTTGAAAACGCGTGCCTGATCTTTTGCGCTACTAAGGAAACTGCCGATTACCACATGGAAATGAACGGTGCTTGATTCTAAAAGTGGTTCATAAAACAATTAGTGCTGAACATTATTCAAAACAGTGTAATAGTGATGGATAACGCTCCGTACCATATTGTGCAACTGGAAAAAGTACCAACTTCGCGTACTCGAAAAAGTGATATTGAATCTTGGTTGACAGAAAAAATTGGCAGTGGCTTAGCTTGGTTAAGCCTGGTAATTGCGAAAGCAATAGCTATGGCTACGCCTAGGTTTAGTTGGTGGTGCAGCTGGTTGTGGTTATGCTTATGGTTATGCAGTGATTCACTCTGGCCACGGCATATGGTTCAACTATTGTTTATTGCGGGGTGCTACCTGGTTATTCTATGTATAACTAGTAGCAAGGCAAGGTGGGCCGTGGCTGCAACGATATACTTGGTTGTGGGTGAGGTTAAGGCAGGATGTACAACTGCCGCTCCGGCACCGGCGCAACGGCATTCTTTACGCCAGCAGAAATGAAAGCATCCCTGGAGACTGCGTTGGTTCCACCTGCCACTAGGCCACCTCCTATAGTATCCAACGTTGCACCCCCCGCGGTAGGAGCGGGAGTTAGGCCGCGTTTAGTAGCTACTGCCTCGCGAGTTGACGGCGCGATCTGGGGCCCCTGTTGTAGAGCAGCTGTGCTTAGCGGCGCGCCAAGGGTCACGCTAAAGGTCAATGGTAGCTACCGCCTCGCTACGCGAAGGGCTGAAAAGTGAAAGTAGCATTGCTTTCGCAATAAAAAAAACATTCCGTTCTCGGACGACCAGCTAAAGGCTGAACTGCTGCAGGTTGTAAGCCAACACAAACATCGATATTCTGGGTACCGCATTGATGCTCTGGCAAATAGTGCTGACCACGACGTAGTCCAGCTGCCTCCTTATCATTGTGAATTTAACCTAATTGAACAGGTGTGGAGTCAAGTGAAAGGCTACGTCGCTGTCAACAACACTACATTTACTCTGTCCGCAGTAGAAAGACTCGTGAACGAAGGGGTCTCCCGTGTTACAAAAGAGAATTGGTCGCGGAACTGTGCCCATGTTATACGCCTTGAAAAAGAAGCATGTGAATGTGATTGATTAATTGACACGCAGCTGGATGCCATTATAATTTCTCTGGACTCGGAATGTAGCTCATCCAGCGAAAGCAGCGAAATAAGTGGTGTGGAAGAATTAAAAGGGGGACAGCAAGATTGCTGATTAGAGTGAATTTCTTAATATTTTCTCTGAAAACAATTGTCACGTTGTGTGGTGAACGTGTTTTGGAGCATCCACATATTTTGTTAATTTATTCGAGTGCAGTGCTGTGTTTACGCAGAAAAACTACCTGCTGTAGCTTTCTGTGCTCTATAAAATGCGTGGTGGGATCTACTCGTGTAAGCATTTATTGAATGCTTACTTAGACACACATACAACAGATATAAATTTTCTACAAGCATTAGCAAAGATGATTTCAGGCGCTGTCTGTTCTTCACAATTTACTTTTTATTCTTCACGGAAACCTAACAGTATAGCGCGCATTACCGCACGTTAGTGATTGCTTCTAGTGCCAAAAAATAGGTAAGCTACCTACAAAGTGCGGCACTTAGTAAAAAATGTGCGAGCCAATAGCTATAATGCCTCACTGAAAGTTGCTGCGCACGCTTGGTTGCACATATAAAAGAAAACAGCAATGTCTACTAGTTCTCGTCTGGCTACTCGTCATTAATGATGGCTACAAAGCACGCGTGAACATAATAAAAAAAGATATCGGATTCCGCCAAGTAAGCTGCGGAAAGCGCTTCTCTCTGGCCGCGGAAACGAAACTGAAACTGCAGTGAAAGACTCCGTGGAGGTCGACCCTCCGAACTATATGGCGGAGGGACACATTTACAGGTGCTCCTCCCCCGTAGCTTCGCTAGCGGTGCAAAAAAATGTTGCGGAGTATATACAGCATAGGCTACCAGCCTACGTATAAATCCCCGCTTTAACTAAGCCGTTTGAACGTGCCTGCGTGGCAAACCCGACTAACAACGCCAATTCAAATGTTATGGGCGGATGATTCCTATGTCACCCTCACACATGAAAGGAGAGGCCCGATTTGGCGCTCTTTCGGACACCCACCGACACAAACTTTGAAGGCTGGTTGACGTAGTGAAGCTCCCGCTTCAAACAAATTTTATAGTGTACTGTAAAAATCTTCATAAACCATATTAAATTGGGTACCAAAGTGCTTATCAGTGAGAAATGCAGGAAAAGAAAACTCCCGACGCGGATGACATGCTCCCGTGACCGCAGAGCTAGTTGCCCGTTGTGAAACGTATATCTGCAGCATAATACCTAAATCTGTATTATTTCGAACAAAACCGCAATGCTAAGCATGCAACTAAAGAGGCATTCAATAACACAGAATCTCTACAACACTGAACAGTACACGAGAGAGCCAAATAAATAAACACCAAATTCTTCTTCGGGGACTTTCACCTACCGACGCCTGGAGAGAACCAGTGTGGCCGCCATGAAGTCGAGCGCCACTGTGTGTGTGAAGTCGAGCGCCAGATCTGTAGGCTTGCCAGCAGCGGGTGAACCTCGGGAGCCGAGCAGCAGCACTGGCGAATTTGTCGCAATGCTAGCCCAAGCAATGGCTGACTGACACGAGCGACGCGACCTCAATAAATAGGGCACGCCGCGTCTCTGTTACAGCGGGGCAAGGCTTCACTCATTTAACCGTTCTCTCTTTCTTCCGCCGAGCCGCGTGTCGTCCCTCGTTAGGCGCGGCAGAGAGAGAGAGAGAGAAAACTTTTAATGAGCATATAATCAGTAAATATTCGCAGGAGCTGTGTGGTCGGTGCCCCTAGTCCAGGGCTCCGCTGGCAGCAGCTGACTTGCGGACTAGCTGGATAATCCAGGCTTGCTGGTCCAGGTTGTCGCTGGTGAGGGCCGCCTCCCACTGCTCGTGTGTCGGGCATGGCACTATTAACGTTGGGTCAGGTTTGTCCTGGCAATCCCAAGAGATGTGAAAGAGTGTGGGGCTTGCACCGCACCAAGGACAGTAACTCGTGTATTTTGTTGGGCTTATCTTATTTAAAATTTGAAGATTAGGGAATGTGTTTGTTTGTATTTTTCTCCAGTCTATAGCGTCCGAGGAAGGAAGGTGTTTGTGTGGTGGTGAGAAAATTCTTCTTTCTAACCGTAGGTGTTCCAGCCTGTCGCCGTAGGGTCCTAGGAGAGGGGTGAGGTAGAGATGGGGATCCGCCCGGTTTGTGAGAGCTCGGGCAAGATCATTCCCTACCTCATTTCCTTCTAGGCCTTCGTGTCCAGGTGTCCATGTAATTGTGTGCGTCTGGGAGATGTAACGTAATATTGCACACGCTCTTTTGTGAGGTTTTCCGGCCAGGTAGTCCTTGCAGGCTGGTTGGGAGTCCGTCACTACGTGTGATGACTTATTTTGGTTGTCTTGTGTTTTTATGGTGATGGCTATTGCCAGTGATTCCGCTTCCGCAGGATCCTTGGCATAGATCGAAGCTTGAATAATTGGCCTCTTCTTGCGGTCAACTGCAGCTATTGTGACCTTGCCAGGTTCGCCGTAAGCCCCTATGTCCACGTAGACAACTTCCGCGTCTTTAGACAATTGTTTTTCCAATGATTTGACTCTGGCTTTCCTTCGACCCTTTTGTAACTCATGGTGCATGTGCTTGGGTATAGGGTTCACATAGATGTTGTTTCTTGTGGATGTCGGAATTTGTGATTTGATCTTGGAAGTTCTTAGTGCCTGCCATTGCCCTAGTTTTGACAGGATTTCCCTACCCGCCTGCGTTATTGTTAGGCGTTGTATCTGACTCTCTAGAACCGCCTCCTTGAGCTCCTCGAAGTTGTTGTGCACTCCGAGTGCCCAAAGACGTTCCGTTGATGTTGTTGGCGGGAGGTTTAGGGCCGTTTTATAGGCTCCTCTTATGATAGTGTCAATGGCCCTTTTATGAGTGAATCTAATTTCGTGATATGGGAGCCCGTAGGTAATCCTGCTAACGACTAGGGCCTGTACAAGGCGTAGGGTGTCCTCCTCCCTCATCCCTTTCCGGTGCCAGGTCACCCTTCTAATCATTCTGGAAATTTGGTGACTGTGGTTTTGAGTGTTTTGATTGTATAATCCACTCTCAAATTGCTTTGCAACCACAGCCCCAAAACTCTGATCTTGTCCTTCTCTTGAATTATCTGGTCTCCTAGAGAGAGCTGAATTTCTCCTGGGGACTTGTAATTTCTTCTGTGTAGCCTGATAAGTTCGGATTTTTCTGGGGAGCATTGAAGACCACTCTCCCCGGCAAATTCCTCGACTAGGTCTATAGCGGCTTGCAGAGCTTCTTCTTTTTGCGCCAAGGATCCCTGAGTAGCCCAGATGGTGATGTCGTCCGCGTATAAAGTGAAGCCAATATCAGTGCGGGTCAACAGTTTTTTTGCTAAATTTATCATTGCTATGTTAAATAGCATTGGAGAGGTTATAGAACCCTGCGGTGTACCTTTGTTCGGCATGGGTACTTTTGGTGATCGGATCTCTCCAATTCCTATGGTGGCTGTGCGATCTGAGAGAAAAGCCTTCACCTATTTGAAAATTTTCTCTCCGCAGTTGATATTGTTTAATTCTTGCAATATGGTTTGGTGGCCAATGTTGTCGAATGCTCCTTTGAGATCTAGTGCCAGAATGAAATTTTCGCCTTTTCGGGGTATGGTGTTGATGACTTCTTCCCTAATCCGGAGGAAAGCATCTTGCGTGCAGAGTCCCTTGCGGAAGCCCAGCATGCAGGAAGGAAAGATGTTGTTTTTGTCGATGTAATTTTGGAGCCTTAGGTGGACTACTTTTTCATAGAGTTTTCCCAGGCAAGAAGTGAGGGAGATAGGACGGAGACTCTCCACAGCCGGTGGCTTTCCAGCCTTTGGTATGGTGATGATATCCGCGTGTCTCCAAGCTGATGGGACCTGTCCCTTCTCCCACAGTTCTTCGTTGATGTACTTCGTTAGGTCTTGCAGATGTTCGGTGCTTAAGTTCCTAATCATAGCGTAGGTGACTTTGTCCCCTCCAGGGGCAGTGTTTCTTGTAAATGTACGGGCTGCTGAGTAGACCTCCGCCAGTGTTATGGGGGAGTCAAGGGAGGGGTTTGCTTGACCCGCATATGAAGTTTGGCAAGCTGGAGTAGGGTCTCCTATGTATTTCTTGTGCATGGCGGTGATCAACTCTGCATCTGTGCCCGGGTATTTATGGGCTATGGTGTGGAGGGTTCTTCTTGTGGCCGTTTTGGTTTTTGATGTGTCTATCATGCTTCTTAATATTGACCATGCTTTAGCCGTGCTTAGGGTACCTTTAAGCGAATTGCAGAAATCTGCCCAGTTTTGCTTGGCGAGCATTATAGCATACTCTTGTGCTTCAGCCGTAACCTGTGCTATCTTCATTTTAAGTTTTCTATTTAATTTTTGCATTTTCCATCGTTTTAATAAACTTTTTCGGGCTTCCCATAAATGTAGGAGATGTCTGTCTACTTCTGGGGTTTTTGTCGTTGTGTTGATAGTCTTGGTCGTTTTTGCATGAGCATCCTTCAGGCTTTGAACCCAATCTTCAATTGTTGTGATGCCGTCGTGTGGCCGTCTAATTTGTCTGAACTTATCCCAGTCTGTTATTTTAGTAGAGCCAATGTTCCTTTTCACACGGGTTGTCATTAGGGATAGGCTAAGGATTTTGTGATCACTGCCAAGTGTTTCTTCTAGATTGGTCCAGGTGCAATGTCTTATGTTTTTGGTGAAAGCTAGGTCTGGGCAGGTGTCTCTGCTTACACTGTTTCCTACTCTAGTGGGGGACATGGTGTCCGTCATAAGACAGAGGTCCAGCTGCTCAGCCGCTTCCAACAACTTGGTTCCCTTCGGGGTCTCCTTGTGGTAGCCCCATGCCGTATGTACAGCGTTCAGGTCTCCCATAATAATAAGGGGGTTCGTTCCCGCTATGCGTGTGCATTCCAGTAAAAGTGGCTTGAAATCTTCCTGCGTGTTGCTTGGAGGACTGTAAAGGTTTAGAACAAACACACTCTGCTTTCTTCTTTTTTGAGAGATGATCTCGATGAGAACTTGATTAATTTCACTGAAGGGAAGGTCGTGCGGTATGACTGTTAGTGTGGGGGCCACTAGTGTAGCTATTTTAGGTGCCGTGTCATGGGTGTATGTGAGGTATCCTTTGAGGTATGTTGTGCATCCTGTTTCTTGGAGACAGATGACGTCCGGAGGTATCGGTTGATTTTGAATAAACATCTGCAGGGAGCTGCGTTTCCTCTTGAAGGAGCGACAGTTCCACTGCCAGAGCTCTAGGTGGTTTGGTTGCCGGTTAAGGGAGGCAGCCATCAGCGTTACTCGCCACTGACTCGCAGTCGCTGAGATCTGTCATGCCAGCGGACATTCGGTCGGTTTTTAGTCGAGGGTCATCGGGGATTCCCGTGCGTTTTCGCACCCCCTGAGTTAATATTTGGATTTTCGAATTGAATTCTTCTTGAACTGCCGCAAATTGAGTTTGCGTGGCAATTTGTTGGTCTTGGAGTTGTTTGGTTAGTTGTGTCATGGTCTGCTGCATTTCAATAATCATTTGAGTAAGAATGCTTGGTGCGTTTTCTTGAGCGTGAAGTCCGAGAGTTTGCGTAAGCGTTTTCTGCCGTTGCGTTTGGAGTACACTCGCCTGTTGAGGTTGAGATGCGGAGGTGTTTACAGCATTTTGTACCGGTTGTGGCTGTATCGATACTATTGATGAGGGTTGGGGGGCAGCTTGCTTCTGACCCATTTGTAGCAGTTGTTGTAGTTGTTCCACCTTTTCGCACCCCCTGAGTTATTATTTGGATTTTCGAATTGAATTCTTCTTGAACTGCCGCAAATTGAGTTTGCGTGGCAATTTGTTGGTATTGGAGTTGTTTGGTTAGTTGTGTCATGGTCTGCTGCATTTGAATAATCATTTGAGTAAGAATGCTTGGTGCGTTTTCTTGAGTGTGAAGTCCGAGAGTTTGCGTAAGCGTTTTCTGCCGTTGCGTTTGGAGTACACTCGCCTGTTGAGGTTGAGATGCGGAGGTGTTTACAGCATTTTGTACCGGTTGTGGCTGTATCGATACTATTGATGAGGGTTGGGGGGCAGTTTGCTTCTGACCCATTTGTAGCAGTTGTTGTAGTTGTTGTTCCACCTTATTAAGGCGTTTCTTTTGTTCTGATAGTTTTATTTTCAGTTGTCTATTTTGCTCCTCGAGCCTAGTGCAATCCTGGCATGGACCATACCCATTTAGAGCTGTGGGAGAGGCAACCTGAGCCCAGCTTACCCTTTTGCTGTCGTGCTCTAGCTTGTCTGGCATCGCCCCTATCGCTTCTGGTGGTCCCTGCTGGTTGGGCCTGATCTGTTGTGTCTTCTGTTAGGAATAGTAGGCTGTCAAGTCCCGTCCCTTGGATCTCGATCGGGACTGGGGTCTCTGTTTCTCTGCCAGCTGCTGTTCCTCCTCCTCCGATGAAAACCAGCGGCGCTCCATCGGCTTGATCTGCTGATCTCTCCGGCTGACGTGCTGCTTGGGAGGCTTCTGTTGCTGATTGTTATTGCTTTGTTTATCTTTGTTGTTGTAACGTCCGATATGTGCCCTGAGGCGCTGCTTGCAGGCCTTGTCTCCCGTTGGGTGGTTTCCCTGGCAGGCCACGCACTTGGCTTCCCAGGTGTGGTTTTCCTCTGGTTCATGAAGGCCGCAGTTCCGGCATACGTTGGCGTTGGGTGTTGGGCAGACATCCGCTCTGTGGCCTGCCTTGAGACAGTCTTGGCAGATCTGTTGGGTTGGTCGATATGGGTAACATGCCGTCTCTCCCTCGTAATAGATGACGTAGCGGGGGAGAATGGGGCCTATGAATGTTAGCACTGCCGTGCGAGACTTTCCCAACATTCGTGCTTGTACGAGCTCGACCCCTTGTGTGCGTAGTCGGATGTTTAATAGAAGCTCCTCTGATGGTGTGTTTGGATCTACTCCATGAATAACTCCTCTGATGACGTCCTCAGGCGCCGCCAGGTAGACGTTGACTTCGTAAGCCTTGTTTTCCAAGGTCAGACTCTTGATGTGCCGTATGGCGTCCGCAGTCTCGTCGTAAGGAGTGCTGACTATGATGATGTTCGATCCTGTGCGGGGTCTCACAATAAATTTGGAGAAGTCGCACAATTCCGGGTTGTTGCAGGTAGCCACGATGGCTCTTGAGAACTGGGTATGAACGAATTTTCTGACTTCCATGCCCTTCTTGAGTCTTATTATCACCTTATAGTCAGTTTTAGGAAGGGGTGGTAATTTCCTCCTCTTCTGAGACGTTGTTTGATCCATAGCCGGCTGTACTGGCGATGCTATCGTTTTCTTCGGTTTCACGACGGTCTGCAGCAAGTGCGTCGGGGGAGCATAGATCTTTCCTGCGATCACGACTTGTTCGCCTCTTGCTAACCTTTGACGATTCTTCTTGCATATGTTTACGTGCCAGTTGGAGTAAAGGTCATCCGGCGTCCAGGCACGACCCTCTTCCATGTCCTTAGAAGTTTGGATTTGGACGTCTAATTCCATTCCCTGGTGTTTAACAGAGTGAGCTGGGTTAGCGGTTGTTGAACACAGACCACTAGATCCCGCTTCGCCTTGGTCTAAGGTATCCATGCGCTCTGGATCGGCATTACTAGGCCCCGCATCGCCTAGCATGGCCGCCGCCGAGGAGCTTCAAAAGCCCATTTTGATGTCCAATATAACACTCACGGGTTTGAGAAAGGCCTCGGTGAATTCCGGATGACTTCAGGAAGGTCCTCGAAACAAACTTTCCAGGATTTGTTGGATTTTCCAGACAATTCCCTTTCTTGTTAGCCGAGCCCAATCGAAGTGCGTCCGCTCCCGTCGGCTTCTTTTTTCTGGAGAACACGAGCACCTTTTGGCTGATTGAGTCACCTTCGCTGCCGGGTGATGAAAAGGAGGATGAAGCCGATGCGTGCGAGTTTACAGCTCTCCTCGCGCGGAGAAGTTCGTTTCTAGAATGTGGTGCAATGTTCGACGCAGACGCCGCGTGGTCTTCCGTCGCGCCGCTCTGACTAAATAACAATGGGCGCCGATTTCGTTACACTGTGCTTTTGTGTTGTGTGTTGGTCGTCGGGCTGCTCATGCCTTGCAAGTTTTGTTTGGAAATGATGTGCTCTTTTCAATAAAACACAGTTGTTAGTCGAGCTGCCGTGTGTGCCTCTTATTCTTCTTTTCGTCCTTTGGCCGGTTTATTATTCTTAAAGACAAAGTACGAACAACCTAGCTTTCAACTCTCCTGAAAATATTTTCTTTCGGCTTTTGCCTTTTCTTTTCCTAAAAAGACTTCTAAATTTTCTATTTGTCACGTCGATACCCATTCTGGATGCTTAACTGCAGCGAACATTCCACTTTATTTTGAACAACATACCAGGCTAGCTAACTACGATGCGCGTTGTACCCGCTTGTATTCGCTCTGTAAAAGCACACATGGCAAGTCTGCATAGCGGTATAGATTGCAGCTTTTCTCTTCTTCTCTTAAAGTTTAATAAATGGCAGCGCTATAGATCTCGAATATAATTATTTCATAAACTTCCAGAAAACAACATATAGCTGAATCAGTGTTGGCCGAAAGAAAGACAGCTTTCAAATAAAAAAGAATAAGTGGGCAAATATATTTAGGTTTTTTTACTGCGTTCATAGCACGGCTACAGGTTCAGCTGTTTAATTGTTTCTGCCTAAGACCTTGAGGTGTAATAATAAACTTGCCTTATTTTAACCATCGAGAATCAGTGAGCGGCTCTCAACTGACTTTGTCGTCCTTAAGGCGCTCTCAGCAAGGGATGATATTGCACCCCTATTCCATCTGATGACCGCTAAAGCCTGTAAATAACTCTAACCTAACAAATGTTATTTGCGGGGACGAGCAGACATAACTGATCAAATCATTTTTTTTTTCAGTTCTCCCTTCTAGACGTACTCAAGAAGGAGTTCAACAAAGCTAATATCCAGATAAGCAACAATGATATTGTTGAGATCTATAATCCTCGTCTTTACGAGGCAGCTGTTAAAATAATCCAGGCTGAAGATCCGTAAGAATCACAGCACGCTCAATTTTCCTTTTATTGCATTTTTTTTTTGCATTGACCTCTTGGTCACAGTCTCGTTACTATATCGCGGGAATAATTTAAAAGATAAATCTGAGGTGATATTTAAAAAAAAACGCTCATGTGGCAAGACTAATTGAAGAATTCAGACAATTCAGATTAGAAAATTATGTTTTTCAAATTCTTCTTTGAGCGTCATATATTTTTCGCTAACCGGTTCTCAGATTATTTGCACTATCGAAAATTTGCAGTGCGGTGAACTTTACAATGCCTCTTTATTTCTAATTTAGAATTTCATTCTAAATTAAAGCGATTATTAAGGGTACCTCGAAACTTAAGTGCATATACATGCGTCACATATTGCATAGAAACGCATAATTTGAGAGGTGTTTTATTCAAGCAGGGTAGGCTGCAGCAGGAGGAATCTGTGATATCCTTCAGTTTACTCTTTACGCACCTTTCCAGAAGGAACCTAGATTCTTGCTTTCTGAATATACCAGGCTGCAATAGAATTCGTAGTGAGATGTTCTGCTAGCTGCGGGTGCTCTCTAACATGTGAAGCGACAACAATAGTTCGGGTTAGGCTGAAATACGCTACAGAGCAAGGCTTATAAAACTAAGTACATTTGCTTTGCCACCAGAAGATCCGTGCTATATCTGCAGATGTACATTGCAAATCAAATATTCTTGCCTAAAACCCTAAAAGAATCCCTGGGGATACATCGCGCTTAAGGCAAGTGTGCTTGCATATCGCAAAAATCAGAGCCACTGCATTTTAGCAGCTGTGTCATTATTGTACCTCCTCTATAGGAGCACAATTCATGTAAGCGTTAACAGGAATAGTGGATTGTGTGCGTTTAAGGCAGAACATCACATGGCAACGTGTTCGATGGTCTTACGCTTGAAATCCTAGCAACACGTTATAATAGAAACGGAGCATTTTTTTTAAATATCCTGTGATGCATAAATGAACATGCTGCAAACATTATAACAGCGAGCTGACTGCGGAGAATCTCCCGTCCGAGTCCACCTTGCGTATAATGAAGTGCCTTGAAAGTTTCTTGCATGAAAAATATTTTTCCTTTTTATATTGCAACATGATCCCTGGAAACAAGAAGTTATCAGCGTAATAGAAGTTTCACGATCAAAATTCTTAAATGTATTCATTTTTGATGTCAGGGCCTGGAAAATTCGGACCTATGCAGTGGGCCGGAAAATAAAGTACAAATGGCAATGCATAACAGCCCTCTGTTGTGAACTTGTGGAATTTCGGTCTCACCGCTTTCTGTAGAAAATAGTGAGAGCTGGCACTCGCTATAACCTTTATGAAAATGATTCAAACGTTTATTTCATTGTTTTCAAGATAGTACTAACGGCTATAGATCATGGCAGAAATTGTTTTCCGGAATCTGAACTGCATCTTTTCTTAATGAAGGATTTAATGCGGTGCTGGAAGAATCTTTAGAAGAAGTATCGTGTTTGATCAGATAATCCAAGCACCATAGGTCGCGAGGGTCACAACGAAATGCCACCCTCATCTTGAAGACGTTTAAGCAACGAGCGTTATTGGTTTACTAGGAATTTACACAAATAAAGTTAAAGTAATTTGCGTTAAAGTAACTAGCACATCTGAAAGAAACTTCCGAGGAGGAGGCTTATATGACTGACTGAAAAACTTAATTGTGCAGAGATAAAGGAGGTGGATGTCTAGATGGGGTCCCTAGTCCGGGACTCCAGCGACTGCCGCTGCTATCCGCGCGCGTGTCACAAGGTCCCGTTGGGCCTCTAGTCCAGAGCTGGATAGGGCTGCCTCCGACTCCTCAATAGTTGGCACTGCATTTGGCTCATCACGTGTATTGTGTGGGCCTGTTCACACCATGTGGTACAGGCCTGCCTACTCCCCGCAATATTTACATTTAGGGTCGCAGAACCCTAATGCAAATTGTGGTTGAACGGGCTGGTGTGTTATATGTACCTGTCTGTAGGTGTCGCGATCTAGCTTCCTTCGCTTTGGAGAATCCCTTGGCTGCGGTGGATATTTTCTGCGAGAGAGTCTGCAGTGCTGTAACCTCTCAGTGTATGTCGCTGGAGGGCCGGGAGAGGGGGTGGGGGGGATCGAGGAGTGAAATCCCGGGCGAGGTTAGCTTGGGAAGCGACAAGGGCGCATTCGTTCTGTTCCACGCCTTGATGTTCTGGTGCCAGACGAGGAACTTATCTTGTTCGGGGTGGCCATACTTTTATACTATTCTGGCAGCCTGGGAGCCCATTCGGCTTTTGATGAAGTTAGGGTATGCAGCCTTAGAATCTGTGATTATATAGGCGCAGGTTGTATGCATGACGTCTAAAGGTTGACTGCGTGGCGGCCACCTCCTCCGCCATTTCTATATTGTCATCGCCGATGGTGAGGGCATCAACCAGTTGCTGGTGAAACACAACCGCTACCGTGTACCCCGCTTCTAACTTCACTGCGTCTACGTACTATGACTCAGTGTCTTTTGCGCATTTTTCCTTGATGTATTTGTCCCGCGCCTTCCGCCGCCCTTGGTGGAACAGAGGATACATATTGCGGGGTGGGGGATTGGCTATGAACGAGTTGGACCACCCGGGCGATACAGCCTGTTTTTGTACGAGACCTTGTGGGCTAGTCATGTTAAGATCCATAAGAACGGTCTGTTCTATGTGGGTTGTTGCAAAGCGAATAATTTGGGTGCCGCGTTGTGCGGCAAGGAGTTTTTTGGCTGTATTGTGCACCCCTAATTGCAAAAGGTGGTCTTTTGGAAGTGCTTTGGGGCAGGCCCAGCGCCTTTTTATCAGCGTTTCATATCATGGCGTCAATTTTCGTATAGTCTGCCATGTTGAGGAGCAAATACGGTGTCCAATCACAATCTGGTAATGATGAATGCTTTATTCACACGCAGGGTGTCTTGTTCGAGCTTAACTTTGCTGTTGGTAGTGGCTCTGGCTATCATACGTGCAACGTGAAGACTGGTGGTTTTGAGCCGAGTGAGAACATACCCATTAGCCTAGCACTCTGATGGTGTCCTTCTTTGGTACTGGGCTCCATTCAGGTTGACTTCAAGAGTGGGTCTGCGTTGGCGAGAGCTGTGTAGTACCAGTAACCTCTAGTTTTCGGGAGAGCAAGTGAGGCCGCACTTAGCGGCGTAGGCTTGCATTACGGTTACGACTTCTTGAAGCGCTTCTCGATTTCCACAGTAGAATCGGCAGTGGTCCAAATAGTTATGTCATCCGCGTAGAGGCATACCGCAGATGTGATACTGATTCAGCTGGGATGAGAGTTTTATTAAAGCAATATTGAAAAGTAATAGTTATAGAACAGCATCCTGTGGCGTGCCGCGTGTGCCTAAGCTATATTTAACGGGGTTGTGCCACACAAGTTGTCATATGCTGTGCTACCGTGAAGTAAATATTTTACATAGTCATCGGTTCTTGCACCGCAAAATATGGCTCATGTTTACTAAAATAGTGTGGTGTTTTACATTATAAAACGTCCCCTTGAGTTCGAGAGCGAGAATGGTCCTGAAGAATGCGTTGTTAGGGCGTTATGACTTCTTTAATTTGAAGGAGTATATCGTGGGTGGATAAGCTGGGCCAGAATCCGAACATGGTGTGTGGATACACCTCATGTTCTTCAAGATCTTGGCTGAGCCTGATGTGTACCACCTTCTCCATGACTTTCCCTACGCAGGAAGTGAGATAGAGATGGGCTGTAGATTGTAAGACTTTACGGGTTTGTGTCCGCTCGGGGCAGAAGTGCACCTCTGCAGACTTCCACTCGTCTGACAGCTGGCCCGTGCGCCAACAGTTCTTAATGTAATTCGTGAGCTGGGTGAGGGCTGCGTCAAGGAGATTGTCGAGGAGTCCCACCGTGGCCTTGTCTTTTCCAGGAGCTGTGCCTCTGCGTACTGTTAGGATTGCGGCCTGTATTTCTTTGACGATGAAGTCCGCATCTATTTCTTAGTTTGGCTGCCCGGTATATGGAGGAAGTGGGTCCGTGTGGACAGCGGTGCAGAAGTATTTCTTCTTGATGGTTCGTATGAGTTCTCTATTGGAGCACCGGTAGCCGTGCAGAGCCCTAGCAAAGTTCTTGCGTAGTTTGCTTTTTGAGTGTGTGAGCTCAGTTTGGCATCTTAGTAAGCTCCAAGTTTGTTTCGAGCTAAGGTGACCTCTCAGAGAATCACATCTTGTCAGCCGATTAAATTGAGCTAGGTTCCATGCATAATCCTCCGTAGATTGCATTTGGACGGCAATGCGGTGTTTGAGCCTTCTGTTGTGGCGCTGGTGGCGTCAACGCTTCAACAGGCCTCTGCGGGCATCCTACAGGTGCAGTAGATGCGAGCCAAAGCAGGGCGGTCGAAAGACGTTTTCTGGGTTCGGATGTACGTAGAGGACAGGTGCCTAAAGTCCGATGCCCAGGAAGCGTAATCAGGGATATCTGGGTGATCAAGGCTGGCGGCTTGCTTTTTTTGAATGCGGTCCAATCAGTGATTTTGGCAGTAGCGCGCATGTGTTGATGCGTTTCTTGCAAGATGGATGATCAGAATAAATTGTCAGTGCCTAAATGTTTCAGTATGTTTTCCCATAGACAAGCTTTACCGCTGTGGGTCAGGGTGAGATTGGTGCTAGCGCCACGCGTAACACTGTTGAGAAGTCGAGTAGGTTGGGACGGGTCATTCAGCATGATAAGCAGGAGATTTCATATGGTGTCTTCTAGAATACAGCCTTTCGTTTTTGCTTTCGGGTAGCCCCAGGATGGGTGGTGCGCATTGCAATTCGGCCAAAATAAGAAGCGGAGCTTTTTGGGCGATGGTGAGTGCCTTGTTGAACACCCTGACTCAATTGAAGGTAATTTGGGTGGGTTTACTAAAAACGCTGAGAATGTAGGTGCCCGTACCGTTGCGGTGTGCAGGTAGGATTTGTACAGAATCGTCGTACACTACATCATCTTCCTCTTCTAGATCTAAAGCAAGTGCAGTATATTCCTCGTGAGCCATATAGCAGGTTGCTTGAGTGCATTGGTGTGTAGAGTAATTAATGAGTGTTGCAGAGTTTTTAACCTCCTGTAAAGCGATGACATTTGGTTGGTTTAGGAAAAAATCAAAGTATTGTTGGAGTAAGGCTCTCTTACGGCGGAAGCTGCAGCAGTTCCACTGTCGGAAGCTTGGGTTGCGGGCGGTTGCTGTCCGCGTGGTAGGCATGATACAAGAGCAGAAGATTCTTCGGAAATGGAAAGCATGGGTTCGAGGATGGGTTTGAGTTTGGAGTCCAAGTCTTCGTCCGCGACAGCATGTTGGCGACGGAAGCCTTTGAATCGTGGGAGGCAGACCGCATGAGTTCCGCTACATGTTGTTGTAGGCGCCCTATCTTAGCGTCGTGAACTCGTTGGTTTTGAAACATAGCCTCTAGTAAGAGATTAATTCCTTCTTTCATCTATGGCACGACTGCTTGCATTGCCTCTTGAATCATATGCCGCACACTTTAAAAAAGGTCTGTATATAGGTTATCTATATCCTGGGTTACGCACGTTTCAAGTTCGGCATACTGCTTGTGTTCCACCTACAATGAATGAATGGAAGGAATATAGGAGCGCCACCCTTTGAAACGGGGTCGTAGCAGCAGCTATCATCCTCATTTTTCTCCCTATATATTGGTTATTGTTTTAGATTGGTTAACTATACCATAATTCTGTGTAATAAGTTTTTGTTTTTACACTACTAACATTATGTCACGTGTCTGCTTTTAAGGCACCAATCTTCCTGACGTTTTTTGCTAGCTGCCTCCGCCGGTTTATTCACCCGGCACTGGTATCACTAAACCCCAGAGCTTCAGGAAGAGTGACTGTGCCTGCAACGACTTCCCAATGGATGCCATTACATTCGAGTATAATATGCTGAATTGTTTCACTGGAGGTACCACACAGCACATGCGCCATCATTGTTAAATTTCTTTTTGTAGCTGCGTGTTCTAAGGCACCCTCATCTAGCTTCAAAATGTAGGGCAGCGCCTCTTGAGTTATCGAAGAAAGCTTCCTTCCTGATCTGCCTTTTCTACTACTTTCGGTATGATTCCACACTCTTTCTTTTCCATCGAATTTATCCAATTTTTACCTTCTGTGTTTTTCACCTGTTGCTTAACGCTCTTTATTTCTTCGCCCTTGTGACCAGCATACTTACTGGTTAATTTCCTAGTTCTTTCCTTCCATTGTGAGTCAACGCTTTTTAGGTATAGGTATTTAAATATTTAGCTGCCCATCTGTTACTGTCGTTACTGTCTAACGCATGTGCTGTATAGCGCCACCTAGTGAAGAATTTACGATCATGTAATTGGCGTATGCTGAGCGCCATTTCCGATAGATGTCATGAAAAATCGCTCGATACCACTTCCGCTTCTCCATGACTGCCCGTTACTAGGCTATGCTCCACCATTTCGCTCGCAGTGGAACAAGAAAAACAGCCAGATAGAAAATGTTGCAGGTAACACTGTAACGGCTAGCGGCCTGTGCCGGTCTTGGTGTCGCGACAAGTTGGAAGCCAGCGACTTCGAAGGAATTCCAAGCGACGGAAAGCTTAGCAGGGGGCATCATAAAGTTAGGTGGGCGGATGAGGTTAAGAAGCTCGCAGGGGTCAAGAGGATGCAGCTAGCACAGAATCGGATTATTTGGAGAAATATGGGAGAGGCCTTCGCCCTGCAGTGGCTATAGTCAGGCTGATGATGCTGATGACTTCTAAGCAATGTTGCAAATTCATTTCCTTCTTGTCCGAAAACCTGTTGCGAAGAAGAGTTGACAAACGACGCGCTGGAATCAATGCGGGGTGGACATTATGACGACAGCTGCACAGGCGTATAGAAAAGACCCGAGATGACCAGGATGGCAAGGAAACCAGATGGTGGGGTAGAGATACGAGAGACGCTTGTGGAGGCTGAGAAGGCACAGAAAAAAGTACCTTCCCGAGAATCAATCGTCTTTTGTCAAAGCATTAGGTCCTCTTCGAGTGGCATTTTTGCTTGAGACAAAAAGATCACATGAAACAGCATTACTTCGACAAAGTAAAGTTTTCACAAATTTATTTTATGACTAATATAAGTCCCTTGTAATTGAAACATGTTTCGAAAGCGTTTCAATTGTTTCAGCGACAGTGACGGCGCCACGCGGCCTGTTTTTGAAGCAGCGAGCAGGTCGCTCTTCGCGGCGCGGGCGAGCGCACTGGTTTAGAGCGTGGAGATGCGAGAAAAAAAAAACTACTATTTTTGCGATTCCGAGATGTGCAAATCAATAAACTGTTCGACAAAGCAAATATGTTATTCCTGACATAGAGCAAATGTGAAAAAGGCAGCATTTCGGTTTGCTGGGCCGGTTTGTAAGCTTTGACCTGACGACCCATGTGGGTTGTGAGCAAACGTATTTTGTTGTGACAAAAAGCCGCGTCGTCACTGCAATCATACTCGCGGATCGCAGTAAATTTGGCCTTAATATCATGCTATCGTAGCTGAACGAAAGCGCTGGACTGTTTTAACACCAAGCTGATATGAAACGTTTGGCGATATCTTTTAAGGCGGACGTTCAAAAGAGGGAGTCCTTTCTCTCATTAATAACCGCCTATATTTCTTTACGTGCAGCCGTTCGTTACGGCTGTTGTTCAGATTTAGTTCATTCTGATTCATCATCACGAGGTTAATTGAAAATAAAATTAAAAACGAAGGATAACAATTGTAAGCATGGCTTCCTGGCCATAGCGCGTCGACGTAACGATATGAAACTTGCACATTTTTCATATGTATTTTCATTTTTTCAACGGGGTGAGCAATGGTACAGATATATTTGAAATGCACAAATTTTTCAGTTGTCTATTTATTTTTCGGACGGGGTGAGCAGTGGGTCTGAACAAACGCAATTATTTCTTTTCAGATATCCTCTCCCTACTCGATCGGGCGCTTTTCTTGCGGTACTGCAGAGAACACAAATTGAGGGTTAATTTCGGCTGTTTCACTAACCTGAAATGGCCATTTCGCTACTGTTCCGAACTGTAGCATAGAGCGGCTTCTTAGACTGCCTCATGATTTACGCTGAAGACAAACAAGCTGTTATATAGTCGATATATGAGCACGTGAACAATATTTACACTCAATCGCCGCTCTGAAATATGCCATGAAATAAAATTTAAATATCGTAAGAACGGCCGCTTGAAGACCTTGTCGCCCTTTAATGCGGCATGTTTCGTACATGTGGCAATAGTGAACGAGTTTTCACTTGCGAGCTAGCGAATACATGCGCACTCGTATTAACGAACCTTTATTTGAAACTAATGTAGCCAAACTTATAGGTAGCTTCATATTTATGTTTGATATGACTTACTGCTGCTTATCTAGACACCAAATCTTACACGGACAATGTCACAACATCAGGAAGCAGACGCGCTTGTCAAAACATGCGCTATACGGCAGCGGCGCTATCACCGACTTAGCCGCCATGTCGTGCTGCCGTCACACGATCTATAGGAGCTGGAACGACCGGCTTTTTAATATAGAACCTTGGCTGCTTTGGCGTCAGAGGCGATAGGCTACCGTTACGCTCATACTTGATGCCTCGCTAAAAGAACGAAGCACGGGCCAGGACTGTAGCTTGTCCGGTGAAGAACATGTCTCTGACATACTGTATCAATGCATTTTATGCCCTTTCCTGTTTCTTTTGTATATTGATGATTTATCCCGGCCTCGGCGGCCGCTTCGATGGAGGCGAAAAGCAAGGCGCCCGTGCGCTGTGCGATGTCAGTGCACGTTAAAGAACCCCAGGCGGTCCAAATTTCCGGAGTCCTTCACTACGGCGTCTCTCTTAGCCTGAGTTGCTTTAGGACGTTAAACCTGACCAACCAAACCAAACCGATTTACAACTCCTCCTAGTGCGTTTCGTAGCGCTTGCTGACGATCTTACTGCGCCCAAAGCAAAAGACGCAGTAAAAAAAGAAATATTGAATCATGATAAGTGTTTGGAAGGCTTGATTCAGTGGACGGAAAACTTATTTATACAAGTTAGTAAAAAGAAAACAGGAGCTGTACTATCCTTCACTCAAAACGAATAGCTGTCTGTAATAACACCAGATTGATGCTAGGAAACAACGGGATATCATATACCCAACAGGACGTCGCGCTCTCTGAAATTGTGGATGATGTGTGCCACGCGGTTTATTTTCTGGCTCTGGTGCCTGCCATATGTTTACACCCTTATTGTTGGGTTGAACACGGCAATCATGCAAATTTGGGTACAAAGTTGCCATGCAACTTCACTGTAACCTGTCTCCGCATTCAGAATTCATTATCCGGCGCAACTACGCTACCTGCAAGGCCGACTGATTGAACCCGGCTGCGGTGACGCGTCGCCGCAGGCATTGCAGACGCGCTCTTCTCGGCGCGCGCCGAGTCTCTGTCGTCTGGCAACGGTGACACCCCTCTCGTACTCCGCCACACGTGTGAATGCGGGAGCAAGGGAAGGGGTTCCGCCGCCCGGCAGTGCCCCCGCACCCCCTCTCCGAAAAGCTCCCCCGTGTGAATACCGCTTTAGGTGTGCCAGTCAACCTTGTATGTATGTATGTATGTATGTATGTATGTATGTATGTATGTATGT
>JAJIZL010024878.1:16880-50176 GCA_023969395.1 Amblyomma maculatum | reverse complement strand
GTATGTATGTATGTATGTATGTATGTATGTATGTATGTATGTATGTACGTATGTATGTATGTATAATTTTATACAGATGCCAGCAAACGACGGTTTAAATCGCCGTGACGCTGGCCAAGCCTCGACCCGGGGTTATGCCCTACTCTGCACTACCTCATGTGGCCCATTTGTGGTGGGTTGTGAGGCTTGTGTTTCTCGAGCGCACCCCGGGCCTATTGGATGGCCCTTGTCTGCATTTTGCACAGCACTCTGAAGTTCCAGCGGGTATGTCCTGGATGCAGCTTCGGTCGGGAACCTGGCACAGTCCCACATGATGTGCGATTGGTCCGCGGACCCACTTGACATACACTGCACATAGCACTCGTGTAGATGTCTGGGTGGAGGACGTGTAGCACTGCCGGGGCTAGGAGTGACCCGGTTTGCATTTGTCTTAGGATGACCGCCTCCTTCCGACTAATTGCCGCGTGAGGCAGCGGCATTGTCCGTCGAGCTAGGCGGTAAAATTTAGTCACTTCCTCGTAACTGGTCATTCGGTTTTTTGTTTCGAACCACCACTCGGAACGATCCCTCTCGGGCGCGCGGATGGTAAGCGCTCGCGTCGCCGAATGGGCCATCTCGTTGTGATACGGTGAGGATGCACAATTTTCCGCGTGGGCCGGGAACCACTTGATGCAGATGGTGTTGCTGTGGTCTTGGAGCTGGATCTTACTGATGATGGCAGCCGCCGGCACGCACACTCTCCCCTTGGCAAAGTTGCGCACAGCGTTCCTGGAGTCGCTGAGCACGAGCGACCCTCGGCCTCCGAGATCGCCAGAGCGATGGCAACCTCCTCGGCGTCTGTGGTGTCCGTGGACCGCAAGCTCAATGCCGTTCTCTTGATGTCGGTAGTCGCCGCAACGGCCACTGCCACGATTCCTTCTTTCTCCCTTGTATTCCGCAGCGTCCACGAACCCTTATAATACTACTGCATAAACGGGCAACCTCCACGAACGCTGTCTCAAATATGAGATATTACCAAATAAATTTCAAAGATATGGTTCACAATTGTAATTGAACGTGTTCAACACTGGGTGCAGATTTCAAGCGGGAAAGCAATATTTAGTGTATAGGAGGGATGCCGGGAGGTGCTAATCATACATTATAGGCGTTCAGTGTTTGAAGTTACAGAATATTGAAAAGAATGCTGAACGAACTATGTAGCAGGGATTATAATGCGAGCACCCCATCTGAAACTCATCGAGGCGTATGGTGGAGCAGGGCAAGTGCAATCACTGCGCAATGGCTGGCAGACGAATTGTGGGTTATAGGTGTCTGGAGCCCAAAATGGTGGGACAGTACCGAATGACCGACGGTTAGACGAAAACGAGACATTCTTTAAGAGATGTTGCTTGTTGCGCATGAAAGCAGCTGCGAGACAACGAAGCGGCTAAAAGAATCATGGACCTAGGAATTCTACTAGCACTGCTCGACGGATATTTCGATTTCTCCAAATTGCTTGATCTGGTTTTTTTTTTGTAATAATAATCATTTCGTTCGTATTCTACAGATTCGTAGTTGAGATACTCCAATGATATCTCCAGTTTCGCCTTATTATTTATAATCTATTTACAATCTTTCTTATCAAATATTACCAGAAAATGCAGAAATGCGGGACCTAGGACCGTTTATATTGCGTGACTGGGAAACTCGGCATTTTTGGTCGCCTATATATGTTATCTTTTATTAGTGCTGTTCGTAATAGCTGACGTTGACTGCTCTAAGGTAATACAACCTGCGACGGTGACCGTCCTTACGACTCGCTGAAGCAGCCTTTTGAACTCTCAATTCAAATTAATAAGTGCGTATGTTGTTTGGAGCAAAGGATTCTGCTGATTCATTTTCGCAGGCGTGTTCTAGGCAAATAGCTCTCACTGCACGAAAGTCCAATCAGACATCCGGTGGTTATTATGACTGATTGCGATATTAAAAAGAAGTTTGTGCTAGTGTCGCTCCTACCAATGCGGTTGAATGAGCTGCGCTCTTGTATTAGTTTAAAATTTCTTTTTTGGCGATGAGCACAAAACATACGTAATCTGGAAAGTTCCTAGTTATTTTACCCTGTACTTGGAATTAAACTGCTGATAGCCATTTTGTACTCAGCGCCTATTATTCGTTGTGCTGGCACCACGCATGATGCTGTTTCGGCCGCTCCAACACTAAAATTCAATCGAAGGGCCAGGCAGAGTTGCGTGCGGGGCTCCTATGAAATAGTACCTGATCCCGCCTACAGTTTTCCCTGCGGCGGCATGTCAATAGGGCAGCATCCATGGCAACACGCCTATCTTGTGTTCCCTCAATGAATCTGAATTGATTGCGCATTACACAGACGGTGAAAATGTCACACAGCTTCACTGAGATGGTTAAATCGGTACATTCACGTCCTGGTTCTTAGTAGTGTGTTTTGGATTCCGTTGGGAAGAGATGGCCCTCCAGTGCTACACAGATATTTCGAGGACTTACGGGTAATAATAGCACTTTATTTATGTAAAGGCCTCAGAGCATCTAAATTGTGTTATTATTTTCAGCAAAACGCTTTACAACTACTTGGGTCTACAAGCTGTGCTCAGCTTTCTCGAGTATGCGTCATTGAGCTTCAAGCCTGCAGTAAAAGGACCAATACCAGCCAGATCGGAAGAATGCACCATCCTTGTTTCGAGTGCCATGAAGGAGGTCACATCACATCTCTATGCAAAAAAACACGTTTCTCTTCTGGCCAAGTATGAGGTAAAAACTAATTTTCTGAAGCACAAAGGTATTCTTTAGTGTGACTCTCTAAAATAAATCCCACATATTGTCTGAACCTAGGAAGGCAGGTAAAAGGAACAAATTACCAGCTAGCTAATTTGATCATATTGTGGCCAAGGACGCACATGGAATATATTTAATTGCTGAAGGTTAAAATACTCACCCTGCTATAGGACAGGTGCCAATATTTCTCGCGTTATTAAGAAAGATGAAAATAGAGCTTGACTCATGAAATAACGGCGGTGTAAATAGATTGCCTAAATATATGTATCTTGGGATTACTTGTAGTTCCTCGGCTTATGAAACCGCACTGCGACTAATGCAATCATCTGTATACACAGCAGCGCATCATATTTCAACATAAATGCTGCATCATTGTTTATCCAATTGTACCGAATAGTCCAGCTCACAAAATACTAAAATGGCACTGTTTCTTTTGACGCGATTGTTATAAAATTGTGATCCCGCCACTCATTTCTTGAAATGCGTTCTCTATAGTAGCCTTGTAGAGCTTACTTCTAGGGGAGCTCCGCTGCGTTTGTTTTTGGGTGCGCATTATTATTTGTCGCCTATGTTAAATGCATGTGAAATGTTCACATCTCATTTTGTTGGTGTGTTTTCGAAGGAAGCTGGTGCAACAATTGATGCGGGCACTTTGCTTGTGCAGTTCCGGAGTACCAAATCTGTGTAGTGGAAATGATATTTGGGCACTTTCAATTTTTGAGATGCCTTTTCGACCATCGAATTGAAATGTCATGGGTATAGTATATACAGGCAGTGTTCGATTGCTTTTTGGTTGATCTCATCGAATGGTGTTTTTACATTTTTCCGGTGGTCATAAAATAGTTGAAGCGTCAGAATTGGCTATGAAGATACCCTAGCTATGGCAATGCGATATGCAGACGAAAAAAGAAAATAGAATCATAATCGGTGCCAAACAGTCAAGACAAATTATCTATTGTAAGCCACCGCCTCAAGAAACGTTTTTGTATCCAAAACAGCCTGGCATACAGCGCGTAATCATCCAATCGGAGGCAGGGACGATGATGAAGGGTATATAAGGATGAGACAGAAGAAAGTTCGCGCACCGTGCTCGTACATATCCCCCTGCAAGAAAGCGGCTAACCTGCTCCCTGACTACAGGAAAGAGGAACGGCGGGCGTAGGGCTGCATGTGAGAAACGTGAACTTCTGCTGAGTGTCGATGCCGATTAGCAACGGTGTGTGAGGAAACAAAGCGATGTTTCACCGGCGGCGTTAATTGGAGTACTGTGTAGTGGCCAGTGTAGCGGTGAAGGAATGTCTCGCATAGGCAAGAGTACGGACTGATGCCCGCAGGAGAAATTCATCGCCGAAGTAGGAGATAATGTGGTTTTAATTGTCATACAGTGCTTTGCGTCTTTGTTGGGCGACTTTGATGATCAGTGTTGGGTGACTTTAGTGTCGTCAGGGGTCAGCCAGCATAGGGACGAATAACAACATCGATTTCTAGTGGAGCCAAAGCGATGGGTGCAACATGCAGGTGGGTAGCTGAAGACTGGCTTGCATGGGAGTATGGAGAGAAGACCACAGTGGAGCCGCCGGGAAAGGAAGCAATGAGCAGCAAGAAAGGGCATAGCGTCGAGGCGTTTTAGGTCAGATTTGTAACGCGATGGTGAATGTGTACCCTTGAAGACATAGCACACAGCGACTCAGACAGCCCGATAGGTTCTGTGATGACAGCCAACAGAGCGCGTGACGATCTGTTACAATGAAGTGGCGGCCATGCAAATAAGGTATAAATATTTAATCGAGAAACCAAGGCAATAGCTCTTCCTTCGTAATACTGTAATTACGTTAAGAAGCAGTAAGTGCATGGCTGTGTATGAGATGACTTGCTGCTAAGTCGTGGCGTTAAGTTTTAAGTGATCCGCACCGATGTTGTTGCATTTGGCATTAGTGTGAAGTATGATGGGAGAGTTTGCGTGAAAATAATGAAGCAAAGGAGTGGAAGTGAGTGCCTGCTTGAGAGCTTGAAAGGCCTGTTCACACTGCGTGGACTACGCGTAAAGCGCTAAAGACGTCAAGTGTATATGTGCAACCGAGCCGCAATGCAGGCAGTTCGGATTAATCGGTGGAACAACGCCAAGGAAGCTCCGAACGTCCTTCTGAAGCTGGAGCCGAGAAAAATTATTGACAGCTTCACTCTTCCCGGAATCAGGCTAACCTCCCGTTTTACTGACGAGATGGCCAAGGACGTTGATCGTTTTTCCGGCAAAGTGGCTCTTCTTGCACTGAGCGGAACATCGGCCTGGCAAGGAAGAGCAGCTTATAAGGCTTACAGGGCTTCTTCAAAATTTGTGAAAATATTGCCGCAATGTTATCGTACTGGCGCCGCCATGTGGCGAGCTCGGGAGACTGGCACGCGCTCGTCTTCTTCGCTCTCGGTGCTCGCCCGCCAGTCGGTTCCGTGCCTGATATTGCCGGTGCTTTTACTTAATCCTAAGTAAGCCTGCTGAACCAGTTTCACTGGCTTCTGTGACATTTTTGGTGGAGCTTCCGGGTAGATCCCATGTACGAAGAGCCTCTGGCTGCCCCCTACGCCCATCTACACACCGTGGACACGACACGTGTGCACAAGGCGAGCCGTCGCTTGAGAGGCTTAGCACCCGAGTGTGGTCCTCTTGTTTCCCCACCGCGAACCACGATGACTACAGCGGCAATTCAGACCACCACTCAACTTCCCGTGAGTGCCCAGCAGCTGATCTGCCATACTCCACGTATGCCCACGCCGTTTCATGGCGACAAGTTCGAAGACGTTGAGGACTGGCTGACCAGCTACGACCGGGTCGCTGTGTTTAATGCGTGGGACGAGGAGCGAAAGTTGCAGAATATTTATTTCGCACTAGAAGACGCCGCCAAGATGTGGTTCGAAAACCATGAGGCTACCATTTCCACCTGGCAGGATTTCCGGCGGCAGCTGCTCGCAACATTCGGCAACGATGCAAGAAAAGAGATGGCCGAACTCGCTCTACAGTCCCGAGCACAGCGGCCTAATGAAAGCGTCGCCATGTTTGTGGAAGAAATGACTCGGCTTTTCAACCGGGCGGACCCGTCCATGTCGGAGGTAAAGAAGGTGCGCTACCTTATGCAAGGCGTCAAGGAGCAGCTGTTCGTTGGCCTTGTAAGTGATCCTCCACGTACTGTTGCTGATTTTACGAGAGAAGCAACAAGCATCGAGCGTGCCTTGAATCAGCGATTTGTACATTTCGATCGCTCTGCGAACATTGCTGCTGTAGACTTCCGCTTGCCAATGGCCGGAAACGACAGGGAAGCCCTTCGCGAGCTTATCCGAAGCATCGTGCGCGAAGAGCTGCAAAAGCTGCCCTCTCTCAGACAACATCCACGTGTTGGGGGCATCTCGGATATTGTGCGCGAAGAGCTCCGCCAAGCAGTGCCATCAGTGCCATCAGTACCATCACCCCAGCCGCCTGCGCCACAGATCATGACGTACAGCGACGTGTTGCGTACCCCTGCGCCTGAACAATTGGCACCCAGCAACCCTGCTCCTCCCGCACATCCTCCACCGCAATATCCAGTTTCGACTGGTGTGCCTGAACCTCGACCACCCGTTCGCAAAGCACACG
Source organism: Amblyomma maculatum (assembly GCA_023969395.1). Classification (NCBI taxonomy): domain Eukaryota; kingdom Metazoa; phylum Arthropoda; class Arachnida; order Ixodida; family Ixodidae; genus Amblyomma; species Amblyomma maculatum. The sequence goes on along the minus strand of JAJIZL010024878.1, from coordinate 43,767 downwards.
CGTGGCGCACGCCGAACAATCTGCCTTTGTGCTTCCACTGCGGCGAAGCAGGTCACGTTCTGCGCCACTGCCCGTACCGTCGGATGGGCTTGCGCGGATTTTCCCCGGATGCCCCTCGGCCGCGCTATGGCGAACGACCTCGGGATATCGACCAATACCTCAGCGACCACGTCCCACCTGCGTCCCGCCAGCGACGCCAGTCCAGGTCACCACCGCCGCGACAGTTTTCCACCAGCCGCCGTTCTTTCCTCAGGCAGTCCCCAAGTCCGCACCGGGAAAACTGAAGACGGCGACCCTCGGGGGTAGGGCCGCCGTCGATGGACACTACGACCAACATCCTCCGCTCACCGATTCGATCACACAGACCGACCTCCGACCCTTCGCTCCGACCAACAGTCCGACCACTTTTCGACGATCGCCGAAGTTTTCCTCCGACGCCCCCAATCGACGCACCGCACGACCAACGAGTCCGACGACCTCTCGACGATCACAGAAGCTTACCTTCGACGCCGTAATTCGACGCAACGAACGACCCGTCAGCCCGACGATCCCTGACACGCCGCACTTTGTCGACGGTGAGCTACATTCCGCCAAAATACCGATCGTCGTTGATAACCACAACACGACTGCCCTTGTAGATACCGGCGCTGATTTTTGCGTTATGAGTCATGGCCTTGCTACCATTCTGCGAAAAGTCCTTACTCCTTGGCACGGAGCCCCGATAAAGACAGCCAGAGGGCACGTGGTAACGCCGCTCGGAGTGTGCACCGCTCGCGTCGAGATTCACCACGTAACTTTCTCGTGCTGTTTTGTTGTGCTAGCAGAGTGCTCCAAGGACCTGATTCTCGGCCTTGATTTTCTTAGAGAAAACGAAGCAATCATCGACCTCCGTGACTTCATGGTGACGTTTTCCACTCACCGCGCAATTTCCGACGAGTACAGACAGCACAACGACGACTACACAGACAGGCCAGTTTTCCGAGTGTGCGACGACCATGTCACTCTACCTCCACGCACCAGCTTGTTTGTTACAGCGCAGTGCGACAACCCTCCCGCCTTGCAAGGCCTCGCGGAAACGAACGTGAATTTATTGTTGAGCCTACAAGTCTGCGTCGCTCAGGGGATCTTTGCCTTGAGAAATAAACGAACTGAACTGCTTTTAACGAACTTTAGTGCCGAATACCGCCACTTACCGCAAGGTACAGCCATCGCTTATTTTGACGAAGTCAGTGCGCCATCCGCCCATTGCGCCCTTTCGCTGGCCAACGAGAACCCTCCCGAGAGCACTGGACATACTGTTAAAACTGACGTGAACCCAGCTTTGTCTCTTACTCAGAAACGCCGCCTTCAAGCAATTCTGGACACTTACCATGACTGCTTTGCCGTCACTTCCAAAGTGAAGCAGACGTCAGTAGCCAAACATCGAATTATAGTTGATCCCACCGAGCGCCCTATCCGCCAACACCCCTACCGAGTATCGCCGAAAGAACGAGAGGCTATTCGGGCGCAAGTTGATGAAATGCTCCGCGATGATGTCATCTAGCCGTCCACAAGTCCATGGGCCTCACCAGTTGTGCTGGTCGCTAAAAAGGACGGAGCACTCAGATTCTGCGTCGACTATAGGAGGCTTATCAAAATTACGAAAAAGGACGTCTACCCATTGCCTCGAATCGTTGACTCGTTCGACCGACTTCGCCACGCCCGATACTTTTCATCGCTCGATCTACGCAGCGGGTACTGGCAGATCGAAGTCGATGAACGTGATCGAGAGAAAACCGCATTCATTACTCCTGACGGACTGTACGAATTTAAGGTGCTTCCATTCGGTTTGTGTTCCGCTCCCGCAACCTTTCAAAGAATGATGGACACTGTCCTAGCCGGCCTGAAATGGCAGACGTGCCTCGTCTACCTTGACGACGTTGTCATTTTCTCTGCGACTTACGAAGAGCACCTCAAACGATTGACGGCCGTGCTAAATGCCATCCGCGGGGCCGGATTTTCACTAAAACCAGAAAAATGCCACTTTGCATTCCAACAGCTCAAGTTCCTGGGTCACGTCGTGAGTGCTGAGGGAATTAGCCCTGATCCAGAGAAGACGGCTGCCGTAGCTGCTTTCCCGACCCCCACTGATAAAAGTTCCGTGCGTCGGTTTTTGGGCCTCTGTGCATATTACAGGAGATTTGTGCACGACTTCTTCCGAATAGCGCAACCATTGACTCGTCTAACAAAGGACGACCAGCCCTTCATCTGGGCCGACGAGCAGCAAAGGGCCTTCGAGGAGCTTCGCAAGCGCCTTCAAACAACGCCCGTACTTGGCCACTTCGACGAGGAGGCCGACACAGAATTGCATACCGACGCCAGTAACGTTGGCCTCGGTGCAGTTCTCGTTCAGTGGCAAGAAGGCGTTGAGCGGGTGATTGCTTACGCCAGCCGCACCCTGTCTCGTTCCGAAGCGAATTATTCTACTACCGAAAAGGAGTGCCTTGCAGTTGTGTGGGCGGTAACAAAATTTCGGCCGTATTTGTATGGTCGGCCGTTTAGAGTGGTCAGCGACCACCACTCACTCTGTTGGTTAGCGAACCTTAAAGATCCTTCAGGCAGGTTAGCCCGCTGGAGTCTCCGCTTACAGGAGTTCGACGTCACTATTGTGTACAAGTCCGGCAAGAAACACAGTGACGCTGACTGCCTATCCCGAAACGCTATCCCGTGCTCTTCAAGTGAAACAGATGACTCCGTCTTTCTCGGCGCTTTCTCGACGCCAGATCTCGCTCAACAGCAGCGAGACGACACCGAACTGCGGCCCCTCATCGATTACCTCGAAGTAACCGCCTCAGCGCCTCCTCGCCTTTTCACGCGTGGCCTATCGTCATTCTGCTTGCGTGACGGCGTCCTCTACAAGAAAAACTACGCTTCCACAGACATTCAGTATCTGCTGGTTGTCCCAACGCCGCTCCGTACCGACGTTTTGCAGGCATGCCACGACGAGCTTTCTGCCGGACATCTCGGTTTTTCGCGCACCTTGGCACGAGTACGACAAAAGTACTACTGGCCCAAGCTTGCCGCTATGGTTCAGCGCTATGTTAGGACGTGCCGTGATTGCCAACATCGGAAGATACCACCTGTCAAGCCGGCCGGCATGCTGCAGCCTATTGTTCCTCCGCGAGTACCTTTTCACCAAGTCGGTATGGACTTGCTCGGGCCATTTCCTACGTCATCATTGGGCAACAGGTACATTATAGTCGCCACAGATTATCTAACCCGCTATTGTGAGACGAAAGCTCTTCCCAGCGGCACGTCTACTGATATTGCGAACTTTTTCATCTTTAATCTGGTCCTTCGTCACGGTGCCCCTGCGATCGTTTTAACTGACAGAGGCACGGCATTTACTTCAGCTCTAACCCAGGAAGTGATGCGGCTCAGTGGCACTTGTCATCGCAGAACAACAGCTTACCACCCTCAGACGAATGGCCTTACTGAGCGACTCAATAAGACCATCGCCGATATGCTTTCTATGTACGTCAACGAAGATCATAAGAACTGGGACCAAATACTGCCGTATGCAACATTTGCTTATAACACCGCCGTCCAGGAAACGACCCGCTTTACACCGTTTCGTTTGGTGTACGGTCGCGAAGCTGTCACCATGCTGGATGCAATGCTACTGCCAGATGTTGCCCACCCATCGATTGCCGGTGCCGACCAACTCGTCCAGCATGCCGAGGCCGCTCGCCAGCTGGCTAGACTGAGAGTCCGGACACAGCAAGTTAAAGATGCTCGACGGTACAACCTTCGTCACAGGGAGGTAATTTACAACCCTGGCGATCAGGTTTGGGTGTGGACACCTGTTCGCCAGCGGGGTCGCTCCGAGAAGCTTCTGCGCCGCTACTTCGGCCCGTACGAAGTACAACGCAAACTCAGCGACGTCACCTACGAAGTGACCCCGCAAGGAACTGTTCGCTCATCCCGACGGCAAGCACAATCGGAAGTCGTACATGTCGCCAGGATGAAGCCCTTCTACTCCCGCTAGGTCAAGCTACATGTGTTTGTTTTTTTCTCGACGACTACGGTTATCCTCGACCTCGCCACTCGGCATCGGGACGATGCCTTTACCACCGGGAGGGGCAATGCCGCAATGTTATCGTACTGGCGCCGCCATGTGGCGAGCTCGGGAGACTGGCACGCGCTCGTCTTCTTCGCTCTCGGTGCTCGCCCGCCAGTCGGTTCCGTGCCTGATATTGCCGGTGCTTTTACTTAATCCTAAGTAAGCCTGCTGAACCAGTTTCACTGGCTTCTGTGACAATATACCACACTTTTGGGGGTTGTGTTGACTGATATGCACAACTGCAACACAAAGATTGGCTAGTTCTGCGCCCGCCGAAGACGTCTGTTGAGTCGTCATAACTTTGATTTCTGATTTCTTGCGGGGATGACGATGGAGCCCGAAGCACTGACAGCATTCGCTGAGTCGTCGGTATTTATATGCAGGCGGTTTGCATGATGCCAACTGAAGTATTCAAGATTGACTCGTTCTAGTTCTGTCGGCATTGGCTCGCCTTCTTCGCACATAAGCTAGAAGGTTTGCCTACAAAGTAGGAGGACTCAAAGCTAGAAATTAATACATTCCAAAATGCGGAAGAAATGACAGCACTGAGTTATCCATCCACACATGCATTCAAGAAGCTAACATGTTTTAAAATAATTTTTAACCAAAAAAATAAACTGTTTTTTCAAAGCATCAGCTCTAAAATTATCGACGTTAAAAGGTACCTTTGCAAATGTGACACTTCAAAAGCAGGCTGTTAGATGGACAATTACACAATTCACCCAAATAGACAAATACTTCAAGCAAGCCGCGTCTACCGTAGAGAGGAACTCGAATCTCCAAATTCGCCATCTTAACCGCGCAGCCCATGTCCCAGAAATGAACCTAAGATGCAACGTCTTTCAACAGCGAGAAGTAGCGAAATATTTATCATTAAATCGACATCGAAAAAGTTCTTCTATTCCGATCATCGCCAAAGCCGCCTTGGGTGGCAGCGTGCACGGACGTCATCTATGAAGATTGCGAGCATTCAGGGCTTGTCCAGCGACGGCTCAGAAACGAGAAGCGCATTCCATGACTTACACTGATACAGTATGCAGTCCTAGGAGGCCTTGGCACGCCACCACATGGAACGAAAAAGACTAAACGACCCTTAAATATATAAACGAGATCAAGGTAAAGGCTTGTGCAGGCTGAAGTGTACCTTTTATACTGATGCTTTGGCGCCTCTACTTTGGCCCGTACACATTCGTTGTCTAGGTGAACTATGACGACGACAAAACGTCTTTATTTATTTACTCAGTGGAGGGGGGGGGGGGGGGACCCTAAGTCCAGGGTCCCGTTGGCCGTGGCTACAGTAACAGCCTGGCCAGCAAGCCCTTGCTGGCGCTCCGGGCAGGTGTCCTGCAGGGCGGCCTCCCCATCTTGTCTGATGAAATTATGGCATACCAAGGGTGGCGGCTCGATCGAAATTTGTGCATGTTGTGCGCTTAACGCCTATGTTTGGTCCAACTGCACATTTTCATTGCCATTCTTTTTGCAGTACAACATCGAGCTGCTACGGTTTGAGGGGTGTAATGGCGCGAATGTGTTTTTTTTCTGCTTAGGCTCAGTGCCACATGGCATGACTTTATTCATTTAATCATGTGTCCTATATGCACCAACATCTATCCAGAATATTGCCAGGATCTTTATAATAGCCTCTAGGAGATTTACCTCAGTGTTTCCTTGTTGACTTGTTTTTGTTAATCGACGACCACCGAGCGCAACTATCACTTTCGACATCCTCAAATTCCTCCTTTGTTTAAGGCTCAAGTAAACGGAATATAATATTTATTTAGGGAAACATTTTATTATTTGCCTGTCGGCTTGACAGCTGTCGCCACTACGTGAGAGGATGAATTATTTAGAACTCCCCTTGCAATACAACTACCCTTGACAATGCCATGAAACGTATAGAATACAAGCAAAGACATCACTACATACAACAGCCATATTAAAGAAATATTAAACGCATTATGCTAACGGAACTAGTTTTTTGAAGTCCTAGTAAAAGGAGTGAAATAATATTTAGGAAAACATCAGAATGGTAGCCGACAGTACTGTCACAATTGTTCGCTTACATTATTAAGGCTGTAATGGAGTGCTTGTGTGATATTCAAATAGAGTATTTGTTAGTTATATAACATATTTAGTGTCCTTGACGCGTAGAAGATTGATTCATGGGATTATGTGACAGCATGAACATGCCGTTTAAAACATTCATGTTTCAACATTCAGGCCAAAGGGAGTTTGTCACCTTCGAAATTGTGTTTTCCGGCGCTTCTTGTGAGCGGAGAAGCGCTGAAGGTGCTTTGCAGGTAATGAAGACCTAGTTTGTTTATTATTATTGAGTTGAAGTATGTTATTGAGAAAGAAAATAAATTTCAGTTACGTAATTATGGCTTTGAATTGGTAGTCTTGGTACTGACGCAAAGAATATTTTTAAGGTAGACATCATAACGTTTCGTTTATAATGAAAAAGGGAAAACAGGTACATTAGGCACACAACATTTTTCTGGTGTTTTGAAAAGTAGCATCAGTTTGAAGCCTTTATTGTTGCTTTGTGCAATTGGGTATGCATAAACTATTATTTGAAGTTCGAATGCTGTGAGTTCGGTCACGGGCTCCGAATAATTTTACCGTCTTTTAAAGATTTTGCAATATCGAGAAGCATGCATGTGGATCTATATTTGCTTCAATGTTTTGGTAAAAAACGTTGTTTTGAGGAGTGTTTCGTGATCAGATAACATACCTTTAAGGAGACGTTACTGAGGACCGCTTTTACATTTCAACCTTAATTTATGTCAACTTTACCTAATCGTTTCTAAACATAATAGAGCGAACGTTCGAGGTATTCATAAAATTTCAGTGTGATTCGTAGCGTATTAAAAACTTGTTAAACATGTTTCAGTTTGCGGAACACGGCCTTTAAAAAATAAGTGTGATATCCGTAACAAAGGGGTGAGATAGCGGTATTCTCTTCACAACGTTTTTCGTGGATACCTTAACGACGCATTTAGAGAATGAAAGAAGGTAAGAGTGAAAGCGTAAAGAGAAAGGGACGCTGTACTGAAGGCCTAGAGTAATTACGGCCGCCTGTGGTTCTTCAACGAATGCCTATTTGTTTCGCAACCGTCGAAGTGCAGCCGCCCTCTGTCGGATTGAAACCCGGGTATTCCAGCATGGTTGTTGGATATCTTACCTCTGCGTCACCGCGACGGCACAGTTTGCGAAGAAATAAGGATGATTTCCCTAAGAAAACAGAATGGTTTATTGAAAGTTTATGTTTTAAAGCAAGTTCTTTTTACTTTGAGGTAAGTTACTAAAGCCACTCCTCTGTTTCAGATTCAGTTCATTGCTCAAAAGTTGCAAGAAGTATTTCTGGAGGCAATAAAGGCCGCAAAATGGATGGACGAAGAGACTAAAGAAAAAACGGAGAAAAAGGTAGGTCTCCCTTTCTAAAAAAATTGGCAGCTTTGGTTCCGAATCCGAGCATAGAATAGTAGGAGACAATTTCAAACATATCCGTGTTGTAAATGAGGCTGCATGAATTACTGGTATATTTTTACTAATCGATAATAACTGGTACTCCCATATATTATTGCTTAGGTGTACGTCGTTATATAGTGGGCGGGACTGCAACTGTCTCCGGAACTCTCCTGAGTCCTGACGAAGATAGAACCTAAGAAATTTTCCGGCATTATAGCAAGTGGCGTGTAATGTCTCTGCAGTGCACATGTTCTGGCTTCTAAAGCTTTCCCGAAGTCTCCTGAGTCCTGAAGAAGATAGAAGTTCAGAAACTAACGCCATTATAGCAATTGGCGAGTATTGTCTCTGTTTTGCACATGTTCTAGCTTCTAAAAACGCACCGGAGAATTAACGCTCACAAAATGGAATTCTTAAAATGGCCGTTCCCAGATATTTACTTGAATGTTTTGAACTATTTGACTAGCCTCTACATGTTTACAAATGTAGCAAAATGCCCCGCACCGCCAGTAACGACTGATCATAGTACGCTCTAAATTAACCTATTTACAAACGTTGATTTAGCTATTGATTATTTCATTTCATTGTTTATGAATACCTCAATCACTAACCAGGGATGGGTACACGAATACAGAAAGAGAATTTAGTAGTTATGGTGTCATGTATTTAGCCAAAATACCAGACGTAAAAGTAACAGTATTAAATAACCGCTGATCAGCAATAAATAAAGACAACAATACGTAATGCAGCTATATAGACCCAGTGATTAAGAAGAATATGATTTACATGAGCAAATAAAACGCAAAAAAAAACAAAATATAAGATATTAGAGCACAGATATACTTCTACTAAATGATGCCTTAGATTCCGTAAACATTCCTCAATATTAAGCTCATTTCTGTCAATCACTTTCCTTGGGAGAACCGAATGCTTGCAGCAAAGGTTCAGACAGCTGGAAGAGATAATTCCAAATTGTCGCTGGCTGGTTTTGTAACCTGACAAAAAAGAGATATTTTCTTAAGTGTAACCTTGAAAGAGCCGTTTGCATGTTCGTACCAACATTTGACTCGGGAGATGGCATTCCTCTAGCTTAATGGTATAAAACTACCCCTGTTCAACAAGCTCACTTATGTACGACCATAACTATATTACAAAACACTTTTTTCGTGTGTTTTTATAATAGAATACTTTTTTCAAGTGTTTGTTTTCGTTAACGAATCCCAAATTACAACTGCGTGATGAAGTATTGGGAGGACAGTTGATGTGTAGACTAGAAGCTGAATATCTGGGTTGGAAAGCTTGAATGCACGCCTCAGAAAGAAGCGTTTATGTCTTGTTTTGCATAAAACCTCATTTGTAATGGGCCCAGTCTTGTGTATTAGCGATTCGTAGACCTACATATTCGCTGTTTGCGACCTCAGAAATATTTTTATTTGAGAAGCAATAATTCAAAATGAGTAGTTTTGTTGCAAAAGCAACACTACGCTAGCCAAAACAAGGTCTCCGGTGGCCGCAGCTACGCCATTTAGAGGCGTAGCTACGGTCTCCTTATGAAAAAAAAAAAAAAAAAAAAGAATCAGCCTGCCATGACATTTGAATTGACGTTACCCCTATGCCACGGGAGGAAGCTGCAACTCGGTTCGGTCCTTTAATATGGGAGGCTGATATCAGAATCGGCCTAGAACCGTTTGCATTCTCGTTACCCCTACGACACATAGACACGTCCATACGCCTTGGTTGAAGCGTGACTTTATATGTGGGCTGGTAGCTTAAGCTCTTGCGTCATACCCTTAAAGAATGAGCTTAAGTGTCCCCAATAATGTAACACCTTACACTTATAGGGCGTGATAGGGGAATAATGTAGCAGGCAAAAGACGTTTCCGCCGCTGCTTTTACAATTCAACTAGGGTTAAAAAGTGTAAAACTACAACTAATGTTTTGTGAAACATCCTTTAAAGGTGGTTTTTGAGAATTGTTTGAAATTTCTCAGACGTAACACAACGCGATAATTTTTAACAAATACTATATAGTATCAGCTGGTGTGTAATATATTTTATTTCTCAGTATGGCACACAATAATTCGTACAGTTTACGGTGTACAAGCATGTCTTCTCTAATTTGTTAATATATATTGGAACGGAAATGTCTAAGCGCCGAGCCCTCAGGAACTCCAGAAACAACCGATACAATTTCAGGGGCATAGCTACAACAATACAGATCGATGATGTTTATTTCGTACGACGAAATCCAAGTACTGATTTTTTAACCGTGTGTAGCGTTATGAACATAGCAAAGAAAATTTTTATGAGAAACGTGAAATGCTTTTTCTAAATCCTTTAAATGTCATCTGCTGTGCTTCAGGTATTGATGAAGTTTCAGTGGTTGTATGTAGTTTTGACTAATTAGGCGCACGTGTTATAAGCTGTTCTAAACGCGTGCTAAATTTTGGTGAAAACTTAAATGCCTATGCAGGAAGTCAGAAATGAGCGATTATATTATAGGGTCCAGTATTTTACAAAAGGCTAATATCAAAGGATTTGGGTAATAATTGCAGTCATTTTCTTTTCTATGAATGGGTTAAACTTTAGTTGTCCTCCTGTCATTTGGAACCTGAAATGATTTAAAGACTTGGTAAACATTCCCTGTAATTGCTTCTTTACCCGTTACGCTAATTTATGCAAAAATGCGGGATTATATCATCCGGCCCCAATCCCATTTTTACGTTGAGCTTTAGGAGCATTATGAGTACGCTTTTCTCACAGATTACAATGCCTGGCATTGGAGGTAGACATGTTTCGAATGCAGGTAAACTGTCGACACCATTAGTAAGAGCAGATTCAAAGTAATCATTGAATAAGGTTGCGAGCTCGATTTCGTTGTGGTTTAGAGGACTGATGATTTCCGACATGAGAGGTTTCCTAGGTAAAAAAAAAAGCTTGCATTAAAACTTTTAAGGGATGTTGGGATATGTCTGGTAAACTGTGATAATAATATTATGGTTTATCTCGTGTTACGTGATTGTTCAGCCTAATGACAAATATAAAGCATTTCCTACAGCCGTCCGTTGTTCCTAACTCCGCATTTCGTTTTTAACATCTGCAATTTATGCACTTTTAAATGGTTGAGAAAATGCAGGATGTATCTCATTTCTCTCTAATGGACAATAACTGGCTCAAACAGGTTAATACTATCGCTGCAAACTATTGGAAAGATGCCCGCAAATTAAGTACATTTGCAGAGGAACTCGAGAGTTGTAGAAATAAAGGTATAACGTGTACACTTAGAAGCGTCGTCTGCACGTGAAAAGTTACAAAAAGATAACTTTGTTGAAGTTGTGTTACCATTTTCAGCTGTTAAAATTAGAACTATTGTATTGTGATTGGAAATTCGTTTTACTATTTCACGCCTTTAACTGGTTCTTGAAAGATCCATTCAGAACTAAATTTTGAATTCTGAGCTACAGCTATTTTTATTCTGGTGTATACTATAACTACTCGAGATAGGTCGAAAGTAAATGATATGTCTCACATAAAGCGGCGATTTTGTCGGTATATTAACAAGGAAACGTTTTTAACCAAATAATACTGGGAAAATAATGTCGCATACTACGATCGCACTACACCTATATTGTACTCATTTAAATCTATAAGCGTTAGATTGATTAAATTAATGAAAGAAGAATCAGGAGGTCCATACAATACGCCAAATACGTATCTAAAACTCACAGCGGTTTAAGATTTAGAAAAATACATTGCAAAGTAACAAGTGCGATATTTATGCATAAAACAAACACCATCACTTCTACCTGCAGTGCTATCTTATCGAAGTACATGACAACCAGCGGTCTAAAATTCTCTCTCAAATATTACATTCTATAAAAGTGTTTTATTTGAAACTACGATATGAGGACTACTAAAGTATAAAGGATATGTTCGATCTTTGTTAATTAGCAACACATCTGCAGTTAATATTTAAAAATTTCAATGTTATGGCATCTGATTTATGATAGTTATTTTTTTGTGTCGGTTTTCGCTTTGGTGTCTGTCCCTCACTTCCAGAAACCTAGGATCGACGGGGTTTGTTGCCTATATATCCCCAAATTTTGTGAAATCGTCCTATACTCATGCGTTACACAAAAGGTCTCCGACATTACATCTTCTTTGACCTGTCTTTGAATATCCTCAATTGTTTCGTTTTTGCCTTCTCTATAACAATTGCATCTTACCTGTACTCACCTATGGTGCTGAAACGTGGAGGCCTACCAAGAGAGTTCTACTTAAGTTGAGGACAACCCAGAGGGCTGTGGAACGAAAAATGGTAGGGGTAACATTAAGAGATAGGAAGCGTGCAGAGTGGGTCAGAGAAATAACTCAAGTTACCGACATTCTAGTGGACATTAAGAAGAAGAAATGGACATGGGCAGGACATGTAGTGCGAAGAGAGGATAACCGATGGTCGCTTAGGGTAACAAACTGGATTCCAAGGGAAGGAAAGCATAGCAGGGGGCGGCAGAAAGTTAGGTGGGCGGATGAGATTAAGAAGTTCGCAGGGGTCAAGTGGATGCAGCTAGCACAGAACCGGGTTAAGTGGAGAAATATGGGAGAGGCCTTCGCCCTGCAGTGGGTATAGTCAGGCTGATGATGATGATGACATAGAGAATTAGATTCTTGCGCGGCTCCGGTTTCCAAAATTGTTCAATTTATTCTACTGAAAACATGTGCGATTTTATGAATCCTAAATTCTTTTATCGATTTTGTTTTCGCGTTTACGATATTTCAGTTCAAGTGTGTCTGTTGGTATTGGCTACTATTTGGCTTTTGATTTATAGTTAACTAACTTTCCCTTGCGAAATCAGCCTGTAGAATAGCCGTACATGAAAGTGCTCGAAGAATTAAATAGGTGCTGCACAGCAACCTTAGTTCTGTATAAAGGAAGTAACAAAATTACTATGAAGATAGGTGCTAGACAAGGAGACACGATCTTCCCAGTACTATACCCAGCTTGCTTAGAGGAAGTATTCAGAGACTTGGAATCGGAGCAGTTAGGGATAAGGGTAGATGGAGAATACCACAGTAATCTGCGATTTGCTGATGGCCTTGCCTTGCTAAGTAACTCAGGGGATGAGCTGCAAAGAATGATTGCTGACATAGACTGAAAAAGTGGAAATGTAGGCTTGAAAATCAATATGCAGAAGGCTAAGGTAATGTTCAACAGCCTAGGTACGAAACAGGAGGTTATGTTGGGTAGCGAAGAACCAGAAGAAGTAGGCGAATAAGTCTACATAGGACAGGTAGTAACCGCAGATCCGTGCCATGAAAGGGAAATAACAAGGAGAATAACATTAGGATGGAGCGCATTTGGCAAGCACTCCCAGCTTATGACTAGCAGCTTACCGGTATCGCTTAAGAGGAAAGTATACAATAGTTGCAATAGTTACTTGTACTTACCTATGGGGCTGAAACGTGGAGGCTAACAAAGAGGGCTGTACTTAAGTTGAGGACAACCCAGAGGGCTATGGAAAGAAAAATTGTAGCGATAACGTTAAGAGGTAGGAAACGTGCACAGTGGGTCAGAGAAATAACTCAAGTCACTGACATTCTAGTGGAAATCAAGAAGAAGAAATGAGCATGGCAGGACATCTAGTACGAAGAAAGGATAACCGATGGTCGCTTAGGGTAACAAGCTTGATTACATGGGAAGGAAATCGTAGCAGGGGGCGGCAGAAGGTTAGTTGGACGGATGAGGTTAAAAAGTTCGCAGGGGTGAAGTGGATGCAGCTAACAAAGGACCGGTTTAATTGGAGGCATATGGAAGAGGCCTTCGCCTTGCAAAGGGTATAGTCAGACTGGTGAGGATGAGGAACTATCTTTTCTATTGTTTCTTGAGCTTTTCTGTCCTTCAAGCAGCTCTGATAGTAGCTCTTTTTTATTGGTTCCTTGGTTCGTTAAGATGCCATCCGAAAGCACTATTAGAGAAAGGAACTGCGTAACCAAAATTATTGAGCACACAGGGAACAGGGTCAGCAGCAGCAGGCACCGGTCATCGCTACGACAGCAATTACAGTATTCTTACAAACCTATAGAACAAGGCAGAAAGGAATGATAAGCAAGTTGCCTGCCCACTCTAAGTGTAAGGAGAATGTTTATCATGGTGGATATAGAAAAATAATAACAATAAATAAATAAATAAATAAATAAATAAATAAATAAATAAATAAATAAATAAATAAATAAATAAATAAATAAATAAATAAATAAATAAATAAAAGATCATTATGTTCCTTGCACACGCAACAACGCAAACATTCGAATTTATGAAATTTTTATCTGATAGAAATAAAAATAGCCTTTTTTCCCTCTTGGACCAAAGAATACATGAACAGCAGTCACCATTGCGACGCTGCCTAGCACAACTGATGCCGATGCACAGAAAACAAAGGTGTTATAGGATTACTAATCCTCGACCTGATGATATATGCACATATTTGGTCAATTGGAGCTACAGAAAATATTGACACATGAAATAAAAGTATTATGACACTTATGCACAATTAGGTTGACACAGACAGTGAACCCTGAAGAGAGAGACAGATATTCAATAAAACGTAATTAAAACAGCAACCGTAGAAAACAGCGTGAGCCGAGTATGTAAAATGGATAAACTTCGGGTGCTGGATATTCCTGCTGCGCTCAAATCATAGGATCTCTTAGCCCCTCAGAGTAGATCCCGAATAAGACAGCCAAATATTTATATGATGAATCAGTAGATAAACTCACCCGTACATAAGCACCTGCTGTAAAAGCGGAGAACTTCCGTCACTTTAGAAACAAGGAAGCTCCGATAACAAGAATGAAAGAAGGAAAAATATTTGATTTCAAACACCTCCAGTCCATGTCACTCCTTTCAAGCCTGCGAAAAGTTGCGGGAGTTGTTATTCGGACTGCAATACTGGAGCATTTTGACACGTAAACCTTTTGCTAAGACAATTATTGGGTACAGTGTTTGGGTACAGTGTAAATATATCAATACAACATGCGGTAATGATTTCAGAAAGAAATAAGTTATAGAACAAACAGCGTAACCATAGCACAGCGCTTTGCAAAAGCTGACGACAATTTTAAATACGAAGCTATCATTTTTTCAATAAAATAAATTAGGATCGCGCAATATTTTTATATTCAGCCATTCCTAACCTATCAAAAAAAACCTTCGATTCGGCTTCTTACGTTTCCAAATACCTACTGTCCAGCAGGACCACTCATAAACAAAAATGTTACAGCACTTTTCTTTTTATCGTTGTCCTCATCCCACTAGCCCGGCAATAGGCGTAAGCCTCAAGACTTGAGCACTTGTAATACGCATATTAAATATTAATACGGGTAGGAACAGGAAATGAGAAAGAGTATGGAGAAACACTAATTACAGGAGTAGTCCAAGTATCGCAAGTCGAGGAAAATAGGAGTGTCTTGCTGCGCTAAAGGCTACAACTTCCGGTCCTTACACTTTATCTGCAAGAAAAATTCTTCCTTCGAAATATTGACATTTCGACGAGAGGCACACAATTGCATAAGTACAAAACCTCGAACTTCTGGATGTGTATTTACCTTAAAATTAAAAAAATGTCTTTGTATTTAACACCTCATTGTTTGTACAATAAAACCGCGAAAAGACAGAGGTGAAGCAGAAAGTCCGCATAGGGTGATATGTTGTATTGTCTGTTGCCTATGCTGTCTTTTTGCCTCCGCCCTGTCCTTCCTGCGCTTTATTTTTTTAATATCCCAACAACTGCTCTATAGCCGAGCACTACACAAGTTCATTGTTTGCATCAAAAATCTAAAAAGGGGATAGGCACGTGGAAAACAAACGCTCCGAAATGACGGAAACTGGTACTCATATGCAGTCATCCGCAAAGCCTTTTGGATATCTTGCATGCATCCAGAGACAGCTAAGAAAGAAGGAATTAAACATTCTGATCAGACAATCCTTAAAAGGTCTTGGCTGTTTCCCAGTTGGTCGATCATTGTAAAATAAATTCGCAGATAAGATATGGCGGACGTAAGAAGACAGCATAACCTGCTAGTAAGGGCTGCATTTTTATTGTAAATGAGGAACAAAAAACAGTTAATGACCTGGCTAGCGGAAGTACCCCGATCGCTAGAGGTCAGAGCACTGCCAGACCTGAACTAGGAAGACGGATGATTTAGAAGTTAGAGATCAGATATGGATTTACAAATACCGCTGTATGAAAACCGCAATTTATGTACAACAACAACCTTGTCGCAAGCCCGTTCCGAAGGAGTTGCACTGAGAAAGTCAGAACACAACACACTTAAGGGCAAGAGGTCTACACAAATGGTAAATAAATCTTCACGGCACACTGTAGGTGAATGCTGCCGAGCACCTTCCGAAAGATGCGTTTTGAATAGAATAGTCGACAACAGATATAAAAGGCACCACTGCCACTGCTATGAAGTTAGGATGTGTAATCATGCTGAGGAAACATGAGGCGCCCTTTGGTGTCTATTGGAGACGCCACTAAAAAGGACATATTAGTCCATTTAAAAGCCGTATTAAAATTTTTCCGCTAGCGACATTCGCAGGCCTGCTTTCCAAATAATACTCAAGAATTCTCCACCTCAGCATAAAAATAAAGTATCCGAGTTCTTTCACCCTCCTCGCAACCAGACAGCAAGGCCGTAGAAAAAACTCCCAATATTTCGTACTCCCTGTCTTAGGCGATGTCGGCGTTACTCACCAAGGAATGGCGTGGACGAAATTTAATAAAGTAAAATGCATCACCGCGACAGCAGACAGAGATATCTGCCGCCGCATGTTTAAGTTATTACAATACATCCGGCTTTAGCGCGCGAGCATTAAACGCCACCTTGTACTGGCGAAAATTGCTGGTTTGAAACCTTAAACACCGTAAACATGCTACACATCCTTCCTGTCCATCGTTGTACTGAGCTGCATTTAGAAAAACTTATGGTCGGCAAACGCATCCCTTTGTTTTGACTATGCTCAAGAAACGAACGGGTTTCGCCAAATAGGTTTGCGTCTGATAATGCCGTCGTCCTTGTCTCCCACGTTAAGAGTACCGGCAAGCTAGATGCATTTCTACAGCCGTTTCACTTAACAGAAATGCCGCTTTTGACTCTCTTTGTTATCATGTGAGTTTCACAGCCTGTAAAAGCTGCGAAAGTGTAGGCCTTTGAGGAAACCCATACAAGTTGATTGCGCATAATTTAAGTCTCACATAGTAGAGCGGTGTTAAGCTATGGGAGCTGTGCGCGTCACTATAATATCATTCGCATAACAAAATCTTTCAGTAAGAAAGAGTACACATAATGATTTACGCAGATTAGACCAGCATCCTGAGCGAGTAATGTTTGCTCCATATTGCCGACCAACTATACAGAGAGCATTACTACGCAGCTCGATGTACCGGGATCCTCGAGACCTTCGCGTCTCACTAGAAAATAGTATAAAACATGGCTTTCACAGCAATAACAATAGCTCGCTATTCGCTCTTCCTAGCTGAGCTGTACAACTCATGTGTACCATGCCAGTGATTCGTGGGTATTTTGACAGACAGTAACCTTTCTTGATGACCACGGATGAAAAAACCTCCGCGAGAGAATCACAGCAGCCTCACAATTTTTCGGATGTATGGTGGGAGCACCGTCGAGCAGCAACTGCCGATCAATGGTTCCTAAAAAATCATTTGTTGAAGGTACTCTGCTTCACAGACTACCGATGCTTCAAAGACTACCTCCAACAAGCAAAAAAGTTTTTGAGGCTGCGCGGAACTATTACTTCCGCTTATGCCTTACACTCCCAAAGGGTTGCTCTGCATAAGGATTGCTGGCAGAAGTAGGATGTATCCAGGAAACTATGTGTTACCATCTCCGACATGTCCTCCAAGGAAATAAGAATTTCTTGTACCGTGTTCAACTAACTCATCGTAACTCTGCGTTTGAACACGTTGTGCAGCTTCTGCCTCTCCCCACTATGCTCAGCCATGGAAACTACTGCCCCTGGGCACTCGCATCCAAAAGTGAGGACGTTTATTCCAGGTGTAAATACAAAGAACCACAAGACACAGGCGGCGCTTTTGGAAGCTTCTCTCCCACTTAAACGAAGAATATATGCAGAGCACCCAGTTAATCACGCACGGTTGAACCACTCAAGAAACTTCTTTCTGTTGCCTCTATGCGCCATCAACAAGCCGTGTCATTTCTCACAGGACGCAGCGGAAAGCATCTGCAATAGCCCAAATTCACAGTATCAAAGAAGCAGTTTCCTATATTCTGCGCCAAACCCCTGGTCGATGGGCTATATTTAGCGAATTTAAATCATATTTGTAAACCCTCTCAAACCTGCTCAAGAAATTTTCTTGACATCGGATATCTGCATCCTCTGGCTATTGCTTCAGGCATAATGCATAACATTTCAGTGGATATCAGCTCAGTGTGGCATTCTAGTCAATGAAAAATGAAATGAAGTGGCTTGCAAAGGTCACCAAAATTAGAGGTATATTCGAGCCTTCTTCACGAATTTTAATGCAACCCAACTAGCTAAACTAGTTCGCCCTTGCTTTTGAAGAAAAATATCGGCTCTGGGGTTGGTCCACACATCGCTACTTATTCCTTTACTCAATCGACTCACATCAAATATGAAGACTTCCAGATTTACTGGTTATCTGGAATCTATATATCATTGACTTTGTTTGAACTCTGCATTTAGAAACATTTTGCCATATTGTTTCGTTGAAACAGTCTGCATTGTTACAGCAATGGCGCGATCCAAACTATACGCCATGTCGTGCTTGAGTATACTGCATATACTGGAAAGCGTGCTTACTATAAACATTACGTAAAGCTTTCCTCAATGCCTCTAATAACCGGCAGTATTTTATGCCGCTTAGCCTGCCCTAGGCAACAAACACTATCAATAAACTTCCGGTTTGCATATATGAAAGTCATTGTAATTTCTGATAAGCTGTTTCTTCATTTCGAAAAGCAAACATGTTTCATTTCGAGGCCAAGGTAGACTACACGGAGATGGCGCGCAGGTGTAGAGCGTCAGACTGCAACATGGTACCTACCGAGCCGTCTTCAGACCCGGTGGTAGGCCCATCAAGTCCATCCCAGGCAGAGGTAGCCAAGGCTGCCCTGTCAAGTCCAAAAGAGGGCACGCCGGCTCTGCAGTCGGGAGTCCTCAAGGTTTCCCCTAAAAGGGAAGGCCTAAAGATCGTTCGTCCGTGGCTAGACCACGGACCTCCAGCTCCTCGAGCGAGGCGATGACATTACTTCATTACTACGGTGATGCAGGGGCAACAACACTCGCTTGAAAACAAGGGGAAATCTAGAGTAACTCCACTAGGGAAGAAATACTTTTTAGTCCCACGCAAACCTCTGTGGCTTACATAATACACTGGAAGTGCTGAGGCTTGCTGGAAAATTATGCACATATCACAGGTATATTTAAATCAATAGCACCTACAGCTTTTGATATCAGGAAGCAAACATTGGTCCACAAAACACGAATATCCTTAAAAATAATATCCTTCCGACGAGACCGACATCAGGGCAGCCCACTCTCCGGAGGCGTCGCAATAAATGCAAAACGACGTCCCTGTAAGGGAAATGCCATTGAACACACACCTAGAGGCAGCTGCAGTAAATATAATCAGCCACACAACAGGCAAGGTTCGTTCCTTATATTTACCGCCAATTCTAACATTCACAGTCAGTGACGTAGAAGACCTTTTTCAACAATTGCCAGAGCCATACGTGGCAGTTGGGGATTTTAAGTGGCGCTCCTCCTTTTGAGTAGTTATCGAACCGATACGAGAGGACAAATTATGGAAGATTTTATTTTGTCAAATAATGTAAGTCTATTTAACACGGGAAAACGAAC
The DNA here is from genome assembly GCA_023969395.1 of Amblyomma maculatum. Lineage (NCBI taxonomy): Eukaryota > Metazoa > Arthropoda > Arachnida > Ixodida > Ixodidae > Amblyomma > Amblyomma maculatum. The sequence continues at coordinate 24,275 of JAJIZL010024878.1, read as the reverse complement.
TTATTGCTATCCCAGCTCGGGCGACCTGAGTTGCCTCGATCTAGCCTCAGCATCACCATCCGTTTTTAATGATTTTAATTTTGATGTTTTAGACGATCCCAGGACGAGTGATCACTTAACCGCCAATTTAAAGTTATTATCCTCCATACCCATCATTGCAACAAGGCCCCAGCGCTGGAAACTTCATTTCACCGGTTAGTCAGTTTTTAGAACAAACGCTGCATTACAAAAATATTTTATGAATATTTGACCTTAGAACAAATCAATGAAAGGCTTCCTACGTGCATAATATCAACAGATTTAGTAGCCATTCGGCAAACGTCAGAGCACGCAAGAAAAAAACGCAAGGTATGGTGGACGCAAGCTGTAAATTAGCAAAAAAGGAGCAAGACAAAGCGTGGGGCATCCTTGGTCAATATGCGACAGCCGAGAACCTGGTTAAATTCTAAAAAGCTAGACCTAAAGCGCGGTACATGCGCAGAAACGCATAGAAAACATCATGGCAAACATATTTGTCGTCCATAAACAGCTCATTGTTCAGCACAGCACTTTGAGTGGCACTCACAGGGCGGCGATGATCCGGTGGTTTTGGCTCTGGAGACGCGGATTCTAGATGATCAGCCGCTGCAGATTCTTCTGTGTTGATACGAGGTGAAGAAGGCTTTTGTTCCCCATCAATTTGAGGTCCACTACTTAGCTCATCGGTCGCATCAACAACCTCTGACACATCCATGATGTGCTCTCATGCCATGTCATATTTGCATATTAGAATAAATCAAGAAAGTTCTCCTCAGTATGCCCAAATCGCCTGCCCTGGGTGCATTGAGGCGTGCAGCACTGGCACCGTACATATGCAGCCCGGCTGCATCGGAGACTAAGTGGAGGTCTGCCTGTGTGCATAAACATGCACGCCATAAACAATAAAAGTGTGAGAAATTGTGCTTGCTGACACTCCATCCATGAGAATAAGGGAGGCTTCGCGGATCGTCATTTGCCTATGCTCCATCGCTGGGCCCCGCCCATTTTCACGCTCCGCGGATTGAATCGTTTCATAAGGCTCTAAAGCTTCCACAATCATCCGGTGCTGCATGTTAAGCCAAAGTAGCTTAACATTGACGCTATTTGTATTCGGGTTAAACATAGTGCGCTTAAGTCCTTTGGTGCTTTGCTAACAAGCTTCTGCTTGGAAGGACCACTCTGGCAGGAAACCATCCACTCTGAGCTAATTTGGTATTGACCAATACACAAAATTTCCCGGATGTCAAAGATCTGTGCGAGCGCGTCTCCGATGTGGGCGATCGGTACTGACGGCCTTTAAGTTCAAAATGCAGGAAAACGGTATCACGGACAACGTTACCGGTAGGCAGGCGAGGAAGGACAACTTTTTAGGAGTCTGTAGTATCATCAGAAGTTAAAAGACCTCAGCCAGCGGCGATGCGCCGTTTCCAGCAAGGGGCATTTTTAAGCACAGCCGCAAAGAACGGCTTCTTCCGCGACAGAAATACATTTGTTCTCTTCGAATAAAGGTGGAACTATTATATGCATTTCCTTATGGCTATCAGCTAATCCTTAGGAGCGTCATTGGAAAGAAACTAATTACTCAGTAATTGCCAAACCAGTAGCATATAACATTTCAGCTTTCTTACCTGCGATGCGGGGTTCGCTTGAAAATGCTTTCTTTCGTACGGCGCTGCTGCAATAATTTGCGTGAGCTGCCCTCCGATGCAAAGATATATACATCCCTCTATCGTCTTCAAAGCATTGGGGTTTAAGGATAGCATACAAAACAGGGACTGTACACTTTAAACATGAAGAAATAATAAACTGGAGGTTGTTTTCGTGGTGGTTAAAATCAAGACAAGAATAAAATTTCACCCTGAAAAAAATACAAAATACATTACTTGATATGGGTGAAGAGCATGAAAAGTCGTAGTGATGGGTGCCCGATAACTGTATCGCGTTGAAGTTTTAAAGGCGATGCTAAAGGGTCAAATAACTATTTTTTCGATTACTAAAATTTCTGCAATATATATATATATATTGAGATGTGGATTTAATAGTTCGTTTGAACGTCTAGCGCTGCCAGTAATTCGGGCAGAGCAGGGTCGAATTGCCAGCCGCAGGGTACAGCTTCAGCACGAGAGATGGGCGCCGGAGCCAAGCGATGGTGATGGCGATGCCGCAGCATTTTCCGTTCTTTGTCTTCTTTACATTTCCCCCACGTGAAGAAGTCGCCATCCTGGCGACTCAGGGAGAAGAGACGACCAGAGGGTTGTAATATGGCTTGAGGCGGCTAACGTGGACAATCTCGCGGCCGCGACGGCGGTGGTCGGAAGAAGGGGTGACTGGCTCGATTACGTAGTTCACAGGGGATGTGCGTTCCAAGACGCGATAAGGTCCGTGGTATTTGGTGTCTAGTTTGTTGGTGGCAGGAACGCATAGCCAAACGAAGCTGTCGGCCTGGAACGTGGGAGCAGGAGTATCGGTATCATGCTGATCTTTGCGATAGCCTTGAGTGTTGGAGGTAAACGTGCGAGCTAGCTGACGGCATTCCTCGGCCTTCTGTACAATGTCTGACAAAGCACTGTACTCAGAGGCATCTGGATGGTATGGCAAAATTGTGTCCAGAGTACATGATGGTTCACGGCCGTATAAGAGGAAGAAGGGCGAAAAACCAGTTGTTGCTTGGGTGGCAGTGTTGTACGCGAACGTTACGAATGGCAGTACTTGGTCCCAGTTCGAGCTTCCAGATTCAGATGTAACATACATTGCGAGCATGTCCCCAAGCGTACGGTTGAAGCGCTCCGTGAGGCCATTTGTTTGCGGGTGGTACGCAGTTGTAGCTCGATGTATCGATTTACAAGACGACAGGAGCTCTTGGACTACTTCGGAAAGAAAGACACGACCTCTATCACTCAGTAGCTCGCGGGGGGCGCCGTGTCGAAGAATGAAGTGGTGCAAAAGAAAATGGGCTACCTCTCGAGCTGTCGCCGCGGGAAGTGCAGCAGTCTCGGCGTAACGGGTCAGGTGGTCAACGGCGACGATGACCCATCGATTACCAGCGGCACTGCATGGTAGTGGACCATAGAGGTCGATTCCCACGCGATCAAACGGGCGAGCTGGACACGGTAAAGGCTGAAGAGGGCCAGCAGGGTGGCGAGAAATCTTGCGTTGTTGACAGGCGGTACAAGAGCGAATGTAGCGACGTACGAAATTGTACATTCCCCGCCAGTAGTACCTTTGACGAATTCGATCATATGTTTTGAGGACGCCGGCATGAGCGCTTTGCGGGTCACTATGATGGTGGGCACAAACCTCGGAGCGGAGGTGGCGCGGAATGACAAGAAGCCACGTTCTGCCGTCTGAGTTGTAGTTCCTTCGGTAGAGAAGGCCTTCCCGAATGGCGAAATGGGAGGCCTGTCGGCGGAGTGCCCGAGGATGCGTAGCCGCGGAAGTAGTGCCAAGGATATCTAGCAGGTTAGAAACCCAAGGATCTTGTCGTTGCTCGAAAGGCATATCCTCAATGGTGAGTGCTGACAAGAGTGTTTGAGGAGGGGACGATGAGTTAGGCGAGCACACCGGTGACCGAGAAAGAGCGTCGGCGTCAGAGTGCTTGCGGCCAGAGCGGTACACTACACGGATGTCGTATTCCTGAAGCCTGAGAGCCCAGCGCCCGAGACGGCCAGACGGATCCTTGAGAGACGCGAGCCAGCAGAGAGCGTGATGATCTGTAACTACCTCGAAGGAGCGGCCGTATAAGTAAGGGCGGAACTTCGTTACAGCCCACACGATTGCTAAGCACTCCTTTTCGGTAACGGAGTAGTTGGACTCGGCTTTGGTGAGAGCACGGCTGGCGTAGGCAACAACGTATTCGGAGAAGCCAGGCTTGCGCTGGGCGAGGACGGCGCCGAGGCCGACACCACTGGCATCGGTGTGAAGTTCTGTAGGTGCAGTAGGGTCGTAATGGCGAAGGATTGGCGGTGACGTTAGAACATTGCGCAGTGTCGCGAATGCATCATCGCAGGCTGGCGACCATGAGGAGAGGTTAGGGGTGCCTTTCAGGAGCTGTGTAAGGGGGGCTATGATGGTTGCGAAATTCCGAACAAAACGACGAAAGTACGAGCAGAGGCCCACGAAGCTTCGCAGTTGTTTCAAAGTGGTCGGTTTCGGAAAGTCAGCGACGGCGCGCAGCTTCTCTGGATCAGGCAGAACTCCATCTTTACACACAACATGTCCGAGTATTGTGAGCTGGCGGGCACCAAAGCGGCACTTTTTGAGGTTCAGTTGAAGACCGGCGCGGGTTAGGCAGGTGAAGACCTGGCGAAGTCGAGTCAGGTGGGTCGGGAAGTCGGTTGAAAAGACGACGATATCATCAAGGTAGCATAAACAGATGTTCCATTTCAGGCCGCGCAGTACAGTGTCCATCATTCTTTCAAATGTGGCTGGGGCGTTACAGAGTCCGAATGGCATAACATTAAATTCGTATAGTCCGTCTGGAGTAATAAAGGCGGTCTTAGGACGATCCGCCTCTGCCATGGGCACCTGCCAATACCCGGAGCGTAAATCGAGTGAGGAAAAGAATTCTGCGCCTTGCAAGCAGTCTAGGGCATCGTCGATTCGTGGGAGGGGGTACACATCACGACGAGTGATTTTGTTGAGACGGCGATAATCAACACAAAATCGTATGGAGCCATCCTTCTTTTTAACTAGGACCACAGGAGACGACCATGGGCTACAGGATTCTCTAATTACTCCGCGTTGGAGCATGTCATCGACTTGTTGGGCAATAACACGGCGCTCAGTCGGCGACACACGATACGGCCGCTGATGGAGAGGTGGATGAGCGCCAGTGTCGATGAGGTGGGAAATGGTCGTCGTGCGGCCCAAGGAAGATTGCGGGATGTCGAAGGAGGAGCGGAATTGGTGTAGAAGGTCAAGAAGTTGCTCGCGGTGGCGCGGCTCTAGAGCGCTGTCCACAGAATGGTCAAAAAGGTCCCGCTGTAGCGGATCGGAAGCCACACGAGTTGGGGTCAAGGCGTCAACTTGGCAAACAGGGAATGACACATCATCAAAGGCGAACAGAAGGTCCACGGGCTCGATGCGGCCAAGGCACTCCCCTTCGATCAACATAGCGGGAGACGCAAGAGGATTGGCTACCAGAAGTGTGCTAGCGCCGTTGTTCATGTCAAGGACGGCAAACGGCAGCGGTAAGTGGCGGCGGCGGCAGACAACGTTAGAGGGCACAAAGAGGACTGTCGCGGCGGTGGTAAAAGAGGCAGTGAGGGGAACCAGAACAGCGCTTCCGGGTGGGATGGTTGTGTCATGAGCTACGAGGAGTTTGGTCGCAAAACGAGGACACGGCTCGTGGAACAGGGCATCAGACGGTGCATCACTCGATTCAATGAGCTCTACTTGAGGACTGGCGCAGTCAATGATAGCATGATGCTGGGACAGGAAATCCCAGCCGAGAATGACGTCATGAGAACATGTGGGGAGAACGACGAATTCGATGATGTACAAGGCTGCAGCAATGACGACGCGAGCAGTGCAGATAGCTGTCGGCTGTATACTGTGAGCGGATGCGGTACGAAGCGATAGTCCCTCGAGAGGCGTAGTCACTTTTCGGAGGGAGCGGCAGAGTTTTTGGCTGATAACTGATACAGCGGCACCGGTGTCGACGAGCGCAAGAGTATGAACACCTTCAACGATGACAGCAGTAACATTCGCGGGATTAAGACGAGGACTTTGAAATTCTGTCGAATACGCAGTTCGTGCCTCGCGAACTGCGGCGGTTAGTTTTCCGGCTGAGTAGCGGGTCGTCGGCGCATTGGCGAAATGGAGCGGCGACGTGGTGATGGCGAACGACGAGGCAGGAAGTCCGGAGGGTCAGGGGATGCTGTTGGAGGACCCGATGGGACGGGGAATTGGGGGGCCAAATAAGGTGGCGCAGGCCGCGCAGCAAAGGCCATATTTATTCGGCGCCGGCAGTAGCGTGTAGTGTGCCCAGGGATGCCGCAGTGGTAGCAAATAGGCCTGTTGTCTGCAGTGCGCCATGGAGATGGTGTCTGACGCAAGGGGGGAGCAAACGCTGTTGGTGCCGAACGCATAGGGGGCGAAGCATAGGCATATGCTGGCTCAGGAGGTGGACTTGAAGTAACTTCGGCATATGAGCGACGCAATACCTGGGGAGGAGCCGGCGCGAATGCTGGAGCATAGCTCAGTGGCGCAACGCCGGACGATGAAATTGTGGGCGTGGGGAACGGCATTGAGGGTGCGACCGGAGGTGATTGAGGAACAGAATTAGGGAGGACTTCAGATACATGCTGTTGGATTGCACGGCGAAGCTCCGGAACAAGGCCAGTTGGTGACGACTCCTTAACATATGGCTGCAGGGACAGTTGTCGTGCGACCTCCTGACGTACAAAAGCCTCGATGTTTTCAGAGAGGCTAGATGACTCCCTCTCCGCGGCTAGTCCAGCAAGTGATGCTTGAGGCTGGCGAATCAAAACACGCTCCTTGCGGAGTTCGTCGTAGCTTTGACATAGGTCGTAGATTTCCTTGACCGTCGTGGGGCCTTTGGCGACGAGCATGTTGAAAGCGCCGTCATCAATTCCTATGAGGACATGACGTATCTTAACGGCCTCGGTCATGGTCGGGTCAACGCGACGACACATATCAACAATGTCCTCAATGTAACTGGTGAACGTTTCACCGGGCAGCTGCAGTCGCGACCGAAGACGCTGTTCCGCGCGGAGTTTTCGGACGGCGGGGCGACCAAAGACATCAGAAAATTTCGTCTTGAAACTCGCCCAGGTAGTAAAGTCCGACTCGTGGTTTCTAAACCACAGATTAGCGACGTCGCTCAAGTAAAAGATGACATTGGTGAGCTTACGGTTGTCGTCCCAGTTATTGTGACGGCTGACCCGTTCGTAAGTGGTCAGCCAATCGTCGACGTCGTCATCGCTGCTTCCACTGAAGGTAGCGGGGTCCCGTTGACGAATCGCACCTGTGCAGGTGACGGGCGGAGGTAGGTGCAATGAAGTCGGCTCCGTCATTGGTGTAGTCAACGTTCTGCTGCGAAGTTCCAGGGCGAGATGGGTACAGGGAACCTCAGATTGACCTCCACCAAGTGAGATGTGGATTTAATAGTTCGTTTGAACGTCTAGCGCTGCCAGTAATTCGGGCAGAGCAGGGTCGAATTGCCAGCCGCAGGGTACAGCTTCAGCACGAGAAATGGGCGCCGGAGCCAAGCGATGGTGATGGCGATGCCGCAGCATTTTCCGTTCTTTGTCTTCTTTACATTTCCCCCACGTGAAGAAGTCGCCATCCTGGCGACTCAGGGAGAAGAGACGACCAGAGGGTTGTAATATGGCTTGAGGCGGCTAACGTGGACAA
>JAJIZL010024878.1:0-16480 GCA_023969395.1 Amblyomma maculatum | reverse complement strand
GCAGCATTTTCCGTTCTTTGTCTTCTTTACAATATATATATATATATTGTAAGGTAGCACTTGAACGAGCATCTGCTCTTTCAGATCCAGCTGGCACACAGCGCGCGACGCTCCGTGCAGCCGTGAGCGATCACGATGATGATGGAACTATACAGATGAAAGAGTGAAAGTTCGCGCACTGCGCTCACACAGATACCCCCGGCAGAAGAGCAGCCACCCTGATCGCTGATTACAGGGATGAGGGGCAATTTGCATAAGGCTTCATGCACGAGACGTGGGCGATCTCTTCGGAGTGGTGACGTCGATTTGCGAGGGTGTGCGAGGGAATAACGCGATAGTTCACCGGAAACGTTTGTTGTAGTACTGTGTATGGGCCAATGTAACGATGGTGGGACTTCTCACACAGGCCAGGAATGCAGACCGATGTCCACAGGAGAACTTTATCACCGGGGCAAAATGAGGGAGTTCGATGGCGTTGGATCATACAGGGCTTTGCGTTCTTGTTGGGCGTCCTCAGTGTTCAAACGGGCAAGTTGGCGACACTGGGCCATACGAGTGGCAAACTCTTCGCTCAGAGATTCAGACGTAGAGGAGGGAGCAGAGAGGAAAGTAGTGTCGAATACTGTCGATGGTTGACGGCCATAAACTAAAAAAGAAAGGGCTATATCGAGTAGTGCGCTGAACAGCGGAATTGGAGGTGTAGGTGACGAAAGGTAAAACGTTGTTCCAGTACCGGTGATCACAAGCGATGTGCATGGTTGTCATGTCGGGCAAAGTGCCGTGAAATCACCCTATGCGTCCATCGGTCTGAGGGGGGTAGCTAGAAGACGTCTTATGGACGGTGTTGCCTGCGTGCAGTATTTGCTCAAGGATTTGAGAAAGAAATGTCTTTCCACGGCCACTAACGAGAATACGGGGTGCTCCATGAGCAAAAACTATCGCACGCAGGAAAAAGCTGGTGACTTCAGAGGCGGCACCATAGTGAAGAGGGGTGTCGACCAAGTAAAAGGACGACGTCGAGCATTTTGTGAGTGTCATCCCAGCGGTTATATGAACTGACTCTGTTGTAGTTGTCGAGCCAGTCGTCGACATCGTCACCGCGAATGCCGGCAAAAATCTGGGGATAGTGCTGGCGGCTGGTGACGATCTAACCAGGGGCAGTCGCAGTAGAAGCAGGAGATGCCGGGAGTGAGCGAGCACTGTTGCTCTCATTCGTAGCACAGGACCGTTGACACAAGCGAAGGCCTGAACAGAGCTCCAGGGAGAACGGTAGGTAGGTCTAAAGCGAGAGGTAGGGAATACGAATCGCATCTCCGCCACTTGTAAGGTAGCACTTGAACGAACGTCTGTTCTTTCAGAACCAGCTGGCACACAGCTCGTGGCGCTCCGAGCAGCCGTGAGCATTATGATGATGATGAGATCTAAACATGAGGAGATCTAAATAGAAGATATAAGCATGAACATCAGATAAATACAGTTGGCGCGCAATCCAGTGTTAAATCATTATGCAAATTAAGTCCGGTAAAATTCTTCGGCCCAAAGCTGGTCGACGTCCTGACGTCATCCTTAACGTGTATAGCTGTTGGCATCTTCTGTCGTCAGTGTGCATGGTCAGGCGGGCATGTGCACCACGGTGCGTTGAAACATTTGACACAATCACAATGTCAAGGATGCTTCGTCCTTTCTGCCTGCTGTTACGAAGTACTAAGTAATCAGTTATATAATAAACGTAATTGAATTAACCGAAACATTACATTTTAAAAACCTAATCACTTAGAAAAGCACGCCAAATGTTGTTTTGTTACAGGGAATATGTACAGTCCGAAAGCTGTCCGCACAACTAACGTTGATGTCAGCACCGATTTCACCACCCTCAGCGTCGTCTTCTTCTGGGAGTCCCTTGCACTTCATCATCCTCTGCACGACTAGCGAATACCGCTAAGTAACACTACCCCGCCTTGGGGAAAGCACAGTCCCGGTGCTGTCTACGTTGGCGAAAGAGAACGTGTATAATAGGGCTTCAGACGGGTCACATGCACTATTTCGGAGGTTGGTGCTGCGGACCAGGACTTCTGTAGCACAGATTCAACCTCGTATGTGACGTGGGTAACGGGGCGCAAAACACAGTAAGGGCCTGCGTAGTGGGGCAAAAGTTTTTCACACAAACCTACTCGACGGCACGGGAGCCACAGCAAGACGAGAGATCCAGGAATGTAGAGAGAGAGAGAGAGAGATAGAGAGAGGAAACTTTAATTGTTTAACAGAATTGCGTCGGTGGTTTCCTCCGTCCAGGATACCATTGGCTTGGGCTGTCTCCCGGGCCCTGGTGAGCAGGCTGCGCTGCTGAGAGAGACCCGTGTGGGCCAGCTCTGCCTCCCACTCCGCTTGGCTGAGCGCTCGAGCTTTATATTTCTCTGATTGCTCTTTGCAGTTCCATATCATGTGAAGGATGTCGGAGACTTCACCGCATGCAGTGCATGTGCTGTTTTTAAATTTTGCGGGCCAGATTTTGTGGTACTTTGTTAGGTTTGGGAATGTCCTAGCCTGTATGATCCTCCAAGGTACTGCCTCCTGTCTGCTGAGATCTTTGTGCGGTTCTGCGTATCCTTTTCTTTCTAATTTGAAGTACTGTATTAGTTCCTCGTATGTGAGAGGGGTTGAAGGCTCTGGGGCAGCTGACGCAGGTGCCCGGAAAGTATGCCCTCGGGCTATCCTATCGGCAGCCTCGTTGCCGTCGATTCCCTCGTGTGCCGGTATCCACATGATTGTGTGCTTCATGTTGCCCGTCTTTTTTTCCTGCTCCATTGTTCGGTGTGCCTGTTTGCATACGCGCCCTAGGAGGAAGGCACGACAGGCTTTTTGGGAATCGCTCAGTATTATGTGTTTTCTACCCTGGCTGCTGGCGTGTTTAACTGCAAGGGCGATTGCAACTTCCTCTGCATCTTCTATGTAGTTATTGATCTTGATCGATGAGCTGGGACATCACGGTGGCGACTGTCGTACCGGAACTTTTGAGAATCTTGGGATGCAGAGGGCCTGGAGAGATCTGGCGGGCATCATGAGCGTGAGCAACGGCATCAGTGGCGTAAGTACTGGTGGCGTCTGGGGCGGGTAGGGAGCTGTCGAAGGCTACTGGTGTCGGCCAAATAATAAATAAAATGGGGAGTATTGAGCAGTAGAATGGACAGAGAAATTGTAGGTAAATATCACAAAAGGGAGGTGAACGTGCCAATCACGGTGGTCGTCAGACACATACATGGCCAGCATGTCTGTGAGGGTACGGTTTATACGTTACGCGAGGCAATTGGTCTGGGGGTGGCAGGCGGTGGTGAATTTGTGGCGGACGGAGCACGAACGGAGCATTTCGCCAACCATTCACGACAGTAAGCAACGGCTACGGTCAGTTAGCAGTTCACGAGGGGCACCATGATGAAGGATCATGTTCTCTAGAAGGAAGTCAGCGACGTCTGTGGCGCAGCTGGTCGGGATAGGTCGGGTAATAGCGTACCGAGTAGCGTAATCGGTGGCGACGGCGATCCATTTGTTCCCCCAGGTGGAAGCTGGGAACGGGCCAAGAAGGTCAACGTCTACACGGGAAAACGGGTCAGTCGGTATGGGGATTGGCTGCAAATGACCTAAAGGCAAAATTGTGGGCTCCTTCCGACGTCGACACAGTTCACACGCGGCAATGTACTCTTTACCGCTGGACAGAGCAGTAGAGCCCCGGCGAGAAGAAACGTCGGCGCAGGCTGTCATATGTGCGAGATACACCCAGGTGGCCAGCCGTGGGAGCATCATGAAACTGTTAAAGATGGTGAAATGCAGGTTGGAGAACGACGAGCAAAGGGTATGTGCCTTCTGGTCGCATTTTACGTCGGTATAGGGTATTCTCGTGGAGCACAGATAAGGCGAGAGATAAATCAGGGTGGTCAGAGGTAAGACGGAGGATAGTGGAATGCAGCGAAGGGTCTAAGTGCTGCTCATCGGCAATATTAGAAAAGGCCAAGACAGACAAAACACATTCTTCATCGTCAAAGTTGGTAGGACTAGGGGAGTCGACGGGATGACGTGACAAATAGTCTGTATCTTGGTGAAGCCGCCCGGACTTGTAGACGACGGAAAAGGCATATTCTTGTAATCGTAGCGCCCAGCGCCCCAAACGACCAGTAGGATCTTTGGGATAGGAAATCCAGCACAAGACATGATGGTCTGTTATAACAGTAAAAGGGCAGCCAAACAAATAAGGGCAGAATTTTGTAATAGCCCAGATAAGCGCCAGGCACTCTCGATCTGTGATCGAATATTTTGTTCGGGCGTTGAGAGGAGGCAGTTGGTACACGCAATCACCCTTGTACGGCCGTGTTGTTGCTAAGCGAGTATAGCTCCTATGCCATGGCCACTTGCGTCGGTGCGGATTTCAGTATTGGCGGATGGGTTGAAATGGGCCAAGAAGAGTGGAGTAGTGAGAGCAGCAATAAGCTCCGAGAAAGCTGCAGCTTGTTCAGGCCCCCAAGAGAATAAAACGTCTTTCTTGAAGAGGCGATTGAGAGGACGAGCAAGGGCTGCGAAGTTCGGGACGAATCGTCGGAATTATGAAAACTTCAATCATCGCTAGATGATCGCGGAGTGGGAAAATCTCTGACGGCACAAATCTTGTCAGGGTCAGGCTGAACGCCGGAAGCATTACCCAAGTGACGAAGGACTTTGATTTCTCGGTGACCGAAGCTGCACTTCTTAGAGATTAGTTGAAGTCCGTTGCGGCGAAAAAGCGAAATGATTGTAGAAAGGCGAAGGAGATGGCCGTCAAATGTAGAGGAGAAAACAATTACGTAATCAAGATAACACAAACAAGTGGTTCACCTGAAGCCTATGCGCAAAGAATCCAGCATGCGTTCGAAGGTTTCTGGGGCATTGCAAAGGCGAAAAGGCGTTACTTTATATTGATAGAGGCCGTCAGGAATGATGAACTCTGTTTTTCGACGGTCTCTGTCGTCGACGAAGCTGAAACGATGGTCTATAGACGAAAAGTATCTGGCTCCGTGCAAACTATCAAGTGCGTCGTCGATACGATATATGGAAGAGGATAGGCATCTTTTTTGGTTATCGTATTCAAATGGCGGTAGTCAACGCAAAATCTCCAACTGTTATCCTTCTTCCTGACCAATTCCAAGTAGCACAAAGTAGGCTATGACGCGGGGGCCCATGTTGGGCCCGCGAGGGCAGCGCATACGGGCCCCATGCGGGATTGGCAACACGTACCCAGAGGGGCCCCGCGTGGGCTGCCCAAATTTGACGCTATCGGTCCGAATCTGTATCCGTGTGGGCAGCCGAAATCGGGCTGCCCGCATTGAGCCCAGGTAGACGAATGGGGGCAGCACACCAGAATCATTAATGGGTCCCACGTTCGTGCAGGCAGTGCCATCCCATTGATAAAGGTTTTAATTTTTAAGCCGGTTAATCCCTCCCATACCTGAACTGTACAGGCGCGGGATTTGCGAAAGCCAGTTCCTTTTGGACTGACCCACGTGCTGCCCTCGTGGGTTGAATTTGGCATTTTCGGGGCTGGCCTTGCAAGTTCCAATAATAATCAAGTGTGAAACATTAAGCCCTATTTGTTTGCTTGTATGCGAGTAACATGAGATAAATTTATTCCCATCACTACAATAATGTGGGCTGACCCACATCACCCCCAACATGTTGGTCTGAATATTTATTTCGGTGGTGCGTGTAGAAAAGTAAAACCACAGGAAACATTCGAAGGTCGTTCAGTACATACTCGTAAAGCAGAACAGTTATTGTTGTATATTTTCTGTCGATGCTGCATAATTAACGTAGCTTTTAGAGTAAAAATAGATAGCCTTTATTCATGGCATAGATATGCTTAGGACAGTTACGCGAAACCTTCAGAAGAGGCAATTAGTGGCCGGTATAACATAATTTATATAAATGAATTGGTGCCTTAAGGACAGGGTTGAGACGTTTCAGAGCACTAAGCCCGCCTACGGCCAATTTGGGGCCCACTGCGGCTTTCACAGGGCGCCCCAATTGGTCTGATCATATTGATACGTGGCAAGGTTAGTCCCCGAAGGTTAGTCCAGGCTGGAACAGCACACAAAACACAGAAACACAGCAGCGTCGACCTTATTGTAGCATCAATCGTTGCTACCACTTTGTCCTCTTCTGTGTCACTGTTGCTGATCGTTGTCATCTTCAACTTCCAGCGATGCAAGGCATATATGTCATATTACCCCCCCCCCCCTCACGAAAAGCACAGTCCCGGTGCGCACTAGGACGAACTACTACAGGGGTAGTACGGCTTCATTCGGGCGACATGAACAATCTCGGTGCGTAGCATAGAGGACTGTTGTGGCGGATGTACAGGGGCGATCTCGCATGTCACAGGAATGACTGGCCGTAAAACACGGTAGGGTCCTGCGTAGCGTGGCAAGAGCTTCTCACACAGCCCTACTTTACGAGTGGGAGTCCAGAGCAAGACGAGAGAGCCCGGTGAGTAGTGGACATCCCGGTGGCAAAAATCATGGCGCCGTTTTCGAGAACTTTGGGAGGAAGCTAGTCGGCGGCGAGTGAAAACACGGGCGCCGCCAGCTCGGGAGATGGCGTCACGAACGTAGGAACTGGCGTTAGCGGTGGGAGGCAGTACGCTGTCAAACGGAAAGTGAGGATCACGGCCGTATAGAAGATAAAAGGGTGAGTAGCCCACTGTGTCGTGACGAGAGGAATTGTACGCAAACGTAACAAACGGCAAATTAATATCCCAGTCACGGTGATCATCCGACACAATATTTTTAACGCATAGACTACAAATATATGTTGCATTTTGCCGCAAGTACCCCAAGAAATACCCGTGTGGGCAGCGTGGGGGTGTGCTCGCTTTTTAGCCCAGCCGCAAACTATGCGGAACCTATTCGGCTTTTGCGTGGGCAACCCCAATCGGACTAGCCCGTCTTCTATTTGCTTTAGGCCCACATTTGCATCGCATCTGCCCTAAATTGCCCCGCAAGAGACCGATGCGGGCAGAAGCGGAAAGGAACGGCCATGCGGAAATTATCTAGGTTTTTGGTGGGCAGCCCTATTTGGGGCAGCCCAGGAATTTTCTGCATGAATTCCACATTTTCGTCTGACCTTCCCCTCAAATACCCCTCAAGGGTCCCATATGTAGGCAATGTGCAGGCATACCCATATTTAGCCCCGCCGCGGTCCATGTGGGACTTATTCGGCTTTTGAGTGGGCAGCCCTAATTAGATTAGCCCAGGCTTTTCTTACACAAAGCCCAAATTTCATTTGCATCGGCCCTAAAATTTCCCAAGCGGGACCCTTGAGGGCCAGATCTGGAATTATGTACTAAGCCCTTTCCACGCCCATATGATGCCCGGATGGAAAAAGCAGGGCAAGCCCAATATGAGCTAGACCGCTCTATTGCTAAAGGGGGCCCTTATGGATATTATTGTGGTTGCCCAAGCCCTAATCGCCCATACGGGCCCCGAGTGGGCCACGTAATGTGTGCTACTTGGGACACGACAGCGGATGCCCAGGGGCTACTGGAAGGCTCGATTACGTCATTCGCTAACATCTTCTTGACCTCCGTTTGAATGACTCATCGCTGGGCAAGCGAAATACGATAGTACCGCCTGTGTATAGGACTGGCGTCACCGCTGTCATTGCGGTAGCTAACAGCTCTAGTTTGACCCAATGGGTGGGTTCCGAAGTGACAAAGGTCACTGTAGGTAAGCAAAAGCTTGTGTAACGCAGCGGCGAAATAAGGTTGGCGACCAGCCGCAATCACGCTGGTAAGAGGATCAGGGCGCGATGTGGAGGACGAGGGAGTGGTTGTAAGGACGGCAGTTGGATGATCCGTAGTCAGAGCTGAAAGGGCACAGTCGGTCATCGGGGAAAGCGCAGTGAGTGAAATTAACTTGGGCAGAACTTAAGTTGACAAGCTGAAGTTTAGGACAGGGAAAGTGGCGCGGTTCTGAGTGATGTGAAGAATTAGATGAGGAAGGGTTACGTGCCGCTGCAGCATGACATTAGTGTTGGGACGCGCGAGATAGCTGCCGTCTGGGACTAGTGGGAATTTCGACATATAGATGTAAACGGCAGTTTCGGGAGGAAGGCGGCTGAACTGTGCTGATCGAAGGCGAGTTGAAAGAGAGGTGTTCAGAGCAGAGCGGAAGCTCCAAGTGAGGTAGGCCGGTAGATCAGTCAATAAGGGCAGAGTGGGCTGTTAAAAAGTCAATGCCAAGAATAACGTTTTGGGGGCATTCGTGGAAGACAGTGAACAACATTGGGGCATGATGGCCAGCAATGGTAACTCGCGCTGTACACATGCCAACCACTGCTGCAGGCTACTGTTTGCGACGCGAACTGTGGACGAGATGGCTGGCGTAAGGACTTTCTTGAGGCGACGGCGAATGAGTAGCTGAGGACGAACAGTTGGGCGCCTGTATCAGTTGGAGCAGAAACGGGAACTCCATCCACAAGGACGTCGATACGGTTATTTTATTGAGCAGGGGTCAGCAGAGGATTTTCGGTACTATGTAGTCATAAATGCAGCGTCACCTCCGGAAGCTGCATTGGCTAGTTTTCCTGTAAGTGGGCAGAATAGGACGGTGACGAACTGCGGTGAGGAAGAGGATGGTGATGGTGAACGGTTGGCAGCACGGACAGTGGAATCGGGATCAACACGGGTCTGGTCGGGACGAGGCGAGGAATAGCGAGGGGCATAGTCTCGTCGGCGATCGACGTAGGTGAACTGACGAGATAGTGTTCCAGCGACTACGGCAGTGACGCGAAATGTGTCCAACGCGAGAACAAGTAAAACAGATGGGGCGATTGTTACATTTACCCCGCTCATTTGGATTGCGGTACCGATATCGGGGCAAGAAACCGGCATTGGATGAGGCAGCAGCAATCACTGGTGGGCAGGTCCGGAATCCACGGTGTTGGTGGCGCTGGAGAAGGGAGGCCCATATTCGCAACCTCTTGGCGAACAACAGCCTGAATAAGTAATATAGTAGCGAGGGTGTTATCTCGCGTATGCGATAGTGAGGCCGCGGGAGTCATTGCCTCAAGCTCTTGGCGGACAATGCGTGTCAACGTACTGTTGTTAGCAGGAGGTTGAGGAGTCGGAAGATCAATACAGGAGGAGCTAGCAGCCATGTTCGGCAGCCGGTCGAAACGGTGATATATGAGCCTTTGTTTTTCTTGCTCGAAACGTCGGCACACCTGCAGCACAGAGTCCACGGTAGAACAATCCCTGCAGAACAGGAGGTGAAGGCATTGTCGGCAGTGCCTTTTACTATATATGACCGACTTTATCCTCCTCAGGCATGCATTGGTCGACTTTGCGGCATAGAGATAGGACGTCTTGGATGTAAGTGAGATAGGACTCCGTAGACGTTTGAGCGCGAGAGGCGAGCGCTTTCTTGGCGGCGATGTGGCGCCCTATAGGCTTTCCGAAGTGGTCATGGAGCTTCTGTTTGCAGATATCTCAAGATTTTAGGTCATCTTCGTGGGTTTAAAACCACGCCCTCGCGTAGCCAGTCAAGTAAAAGAATATATTCACGAGCATGAGTGTGGGATCCCACCTGTTGTTCTTCCTCACACGTTCGTATGGGGCAGCCAGTCGTCGACATCAACGTCGTTGGTCCTGCAGAAGGTTCTTGGGTCCCTGGGGTGGGTCATGACGACAGCAGGTGTTGCGTCTCTAGAGGTAGCGACGTCTGTAGTCATTGTGGTAGTACCGACAAAGTGGTCGCTGCGAAGATCGTTTGTCACAGGAGATCGATAAGATTCACCTCTACCAAGAGATGTTACGGGGGGAAGATGTACAGTCCGAAAGCTGTCCGCACAGCTAACGTTGACGACAGCACCGATTTCACCACCCTCAGCGTCTTCTTTTCGTAGTCTCTTCCACTTCATCATCCTCAGCACGAATGCGAATACCGCTAAATAACAAGATTTCATATAATTGATTTAAGTAATCAATTACACCCAACTCTGCATTCAGTAGGTACAGTCCTGTTGATGATGAAGATGATGAGGAGGAGGCCTACTTGAACCCTATATTAGATTCTCACATATTGCATAAAATCTCACTGCAACTTTGCTTCTCTACAGCCTCATGGGACACTTTCCTTTAAGTGCTTGCTCCAATCGTGCCGCCCTCGACTTTGGTTCCACAGCCCGCTGGGGTCCTAACCAGTCTATGGCTGTTTAGATTTTAGCGGCGGTAGCATTCGGAACTTGCATTCCTCTCCTTATCCAGCATGACTACACGGCAATTTTACCCTTTGCGGCCTGTGCACACTGGTTTCAATTACTTCATGCCTAATTACTTGATGCGGGGTAATTTGTTTACTTCTTTTTATTTATTTTTATTGGTATTTTGTTTGATTGGCATATCACGTACTGTATACAATGATGTACCCGGTCTGTCGTAAGTAAAGTACAAAGAGAGACATTCTTGCACGCATCTGGTCTCATAATGTAACAAGACTGCTGTCGACCGATAGGTCCCAACTTCCTACATTACCTCTTGCCTCCTGGTACGATATCCAAACAGCACGTTCCAGTTCTTGACTTCCTTGTGCCCATTCACGCTTCACTCCAACATTTAGCTGGAGTCGTGTTTTTGTAATCTTGATGTCAAATGTGAAACATAGACGCTGCTTCTCAGGTGCGCAATATCAGTGCATTTTGAGGAGTCTGAGCTTGTCGAATTTGATATGAATTTCTGGGCTTCGTTTTTACTTAATTTGTTCTCTTCAGTTTTCATTTCTTCTTCCACGACCTCGGCAAGGCGTTAAAAGGCCGTCTGAGAGTTTTGATCAATACCGTGTCGTTTGTTTTCTACTACAAATTTAATTTCGGGCGACTGAAAGCTATAAAAAACCGCTTCAAAATGATGTGTACAATGTTTATCAAAAGTTTAGAGACAAGGGCGTCTGCTTCTAAGCCTTGGAATAACTCTTCTTTAGCATGCATAAAGGTGCGTTTTGTTAGAGAGGGCAGGTCGGAAAAACCTGCTTGAGGAAATATTGCACAATGGGAATACAATACGAGCCAAAAGCGACTAAGAAGCAAACCGCTAGGGCTCAAAACATTTGAAAAAGACTCCACAATCAGCTACTAGGCCTTTTTGCACTATAAAAGTGTGTTCTGTTCTCTGTTGCAGTTGAAGAACATCGTATTTAAAATTGGTTACCCAAGCTGGCTGATGAATGTAGCCGAACTTGACAAACTATACAAACATGTAAGTATTATTTCAAAATGATGATTTCGAGCTTAATTCCCAATCATACGATAAAGCATTTATTGAAGCTTTTCCTCTTCCGAATACGGGGACAATGGTGTGACGTTGAGCAATAAAGTATTTCGCATCATTTGCTTCTTTTCGAGTACTGCTCATGTGTAAATTAGCAACATATTTGTAGAATGCCAGGACCAATGCGAGTTGGGCACTAATTCTGGTATATAAAGCAAAATTATACAATTATAATAGGTGAAAATTGACATCGAGGACGACTTCTTGGTCGACATGTGAGGCTCTAAAGTAATTCTGAATGAAACACAGTGTTCCAGAGTTTTCGCATTGTTTAAACTTATATATACTTCTTGCAACTTTCAGGTACAGGATATCAAGCCTGAGAGCTCCTTCGTGAGCGTGATGCACGCCGTTTTTCTGAATAACGAGAAAACCATGATGGCGAAATTGCATAGTACCTATAACAAAGACCTTGAGTAAGTTCAATAGCGATGTGTTCTGCAATAGGAGGCAGGAATTTACTGAATATTCAAGGTATTGAATAATTGCTTGGAATTGGTTTGGAAAAATGATATTACGGTTTCACGTAGCGACTCGAACTCGAACGTAAGTGCTAAAAAGATATTATTGTTATTTGTGGATTATATATTTTCGTACTGTTTAACTTGAATTGTTTTAGTACTAAGATGAGGTTATGTAATGCCTCTTATTCTCATTGTTCATCCACCGAGGAAAGAATTTAACTTTTTCGCGCGAACTAAAACAAATAAATGTAACAGTCTATTCCGTGTTTTGGATATGCAGCTGGTTCTTCGGGATGTCAAGAGTGACAGCATTTTACAATCCGGGCGGAAATGAAATTGGTAAGACTAACAAATTATTTTTTTAAATACCTTTTATTAACACAATAAAAACAATATTTAGGTTGCAAACATGGCTTTCCATATATGCAAGCCAATAATGTTAGATCACAGGCTTGTTAGCTAGCTAATCACAGTAATGTTAGATTAGCTAGCTGGTCAGTTAAGCAATCCCAGACATTAATTGTGGGCACATTAATTGTGAACACAACAATTGTGGACAACAAGAGACCCCAACGCTGCGTCACAGCATTCATCAGAAACAAGCCCATTACCCATACGTAATACATAGACGTTTCCGCAGTGTATACTCTCAAAGAGGCGAAGGGTAGCGCCATGCTGAGTACGGCAAATGAGCGTTAAAGAGCGGTGCCCGCCATGTTTCAGCAAATGACTGAATATATCTTTTTTAAATTACAAAATTCTTGAAGCAGCACCACTCCCGATGTTGACGGTGTAGAATACGTTGGTAAATTTAATATTTCCATCTCCCTGAAGTTAGGTAACACTTCTGCGGCTCATTTGAAAACCTGTAGACTCTGATGCCTCTAAACAGACCTGGAGTTTGGTCCAAAAGGCTGATCAGGTTATTCTCTGCGAACAAAAACTCACAGCCGTCCAAGAGACGAGCAGCGCAGAAATTGAGGCAATGCGTAAGCACTGGTTTACTGCATGATATCACTGCAAAATAAAAGAACCCCAGGTTGTGAAAATTATCCGGAGCACTCTATTACGAAGTTCCTTATAATCTTAATTGATTCGTCATGATTTATTCATCAAATTGACAGTATGTGAGGATATCTTGCAGTACTGTGAGCATGAAAATTTATGCACCATGGCAAGAAAATTATTCTCGCACTATGCTTGCATATTGACGTAAAAAATTGCTCCTATGCTTTTCATTTCAGTGCTCCCGGCAGGCGGCTTCCAGTTTCCGTTTTATGAACACGGTCTTCCAATGTAAGTAGTGTGATAAGCTCTCATAATGTTAAGGAATAATACCGAGAGGTAAAATTTTTTGATATGGCTGCTTCGAAAGGAATATTTAATGCCCACCCAGGAAATCATTCAAACAGAATTTTCAGACGAGGTAGTCTTCTATCTTTACAATAGCCGCTTGGTTAAAATATGGTAAATTGAAAAAAAAAAAGAATTCAGTGGCTTAACTTAGGTAATCTATGAGGTAAAAATCGAAAGTATAGTAATAGTCGTGGATAAGACAGAATCTTTTCTGCGTTTTCTTTTCCCATCTACTACGCCGTCTTATGAAGTTGCTTTGTAAGTCTCTGGTCTCTCTCCTGGGGAGCTTCTGTCGCTCGTTTTACTCTCTCAGCTTCATTTTTCCTATGTGCCGCTGCTTAAAACCGAGCGATGTCGGCAGGATGAGTAGATTCGGCATGTAGGCGAGCGTAGCGAGGTCTCGCACTAATCGTTTTCGTCTCATCCATGGCATAGCACTTCAGCCCCACCGCAAATCTCAGCGTATATACACACCATAGCAAGAAAGTAGTAGCTCCACCGCTAACATACCCGCTGCGGCTGAACAACACAGCGCATGCGCAGTGAGGCGAATATCCAGATAATGACGTCATGCGCAACGCTGTGCGGAGACCGGCGTAAGTGCCGGTACGAATGAAGTTTGCTAGATTTGTTAAGAAGAAGAAGCAGGTGTGCATGTAGAAGTGAGGGAGCAGAATAAGAAAGGAGCCACAGGAGCCACATGAGCGAAAACAAAGAAGCGGGCGGCGATCATGCCGCGTGCCGCCCGCTGCTGGCCGGCTGAAGGTCAAACTACGGCATGCGCGATAAGCGTCGCAGCTATCCCTAGTGAAGATTTTGCTTCAAATTTCCAACTATATACACCATGGACACCTTTCAAGCGAAAGACACCCTAAACAGAACATTGCAGTAATCCAATGGCAATACTGCAAGATCATTGAAAACTGCAAATGACTTCCCAATGGAAGAGCTTCAACCAAACTACGTATTCCGGTAGAGCGTGTGAAACACTTCATGGTTCATTTTGCTTTAGTTTTCCCGCGGTTCTAATTCATCTTTCCTTTGTGAATCGCACTGCGGACTTGGGCAGTGTCCATAATCTGGGTCTCTGCGCTAAAAGAATACAAGGACATTCACGGGCTAACGCCTCTAAATCACTTTCTGAGTAATCCCGACACCAAGTTAAAGTCAGAGGCTTGGTTCTTTTTTTTAAATTAACCTCCATTTTTAGCTATGCTTATCAGGAAATCAAACCTTTTGCTGCGTTCGCTATATAGCGCAAAAAATCGTGAACTTCACTCTGCATGACGGCAGCTGGCCTGAGAAATGGCCTTACGCGCATCACGAGGGGGCGTGGGACATCATGGCAGCACATAGTTTGGTACGAGCTGCCAACTCGGGTGGCGGGTTTGTGATGGAAGTCAAACTAATTTGAGGCCTTGTATCTTGATCCACATATGATACTCCCACACTACGCCAACCAGGTGTTACGGCTTTGTTAAAACGCAACTCTTTATTTTTGACGGGTGCTCTTTCACATAATGCGTTAGCCTACATTTGTATGCTATGATCGTGGGCGCAATAACATAGATACAAAACAGGCTTTCATGACTGAGGGAGTGGCGAAATGCAACGCTGACAAAAATTATTGGAGATGCAACCATACCAATCTGACGTAATACCCTTACAGGATACTCCGGTGCCCAAAATTTTGTTTAACTTACTCACGCAACGTATGCGGCTGGGTGAGAAGGCAGAGCATAACGGAGAACAGCTCTAGCAGACGATAGACAAGAAAAAGGAGGACACACAACTGCGCTGTTGTGTGTCCTCCATTTTATTGTCCTTTGTCTGTTAGCGCTCTTTTCTATTATGTGTAACTTACATCTGAAACGGAGAATATGCGAGGGTAGCCAGAACGCCAAGGCACAGAGGAAACCAAAATCCTTAAAGCTGTTTCCCCAGGAATGGCAAGAGCCATCAAGAGTGACACAGTCTCTTCTTGCCTATGAGCCACCAGCCCTGGACAACTGAAAAAAGTTTACGCACAAGCCTAAAAATTCTGCACACTTTTAAGACCTGCCGTTAAGATTCGTGTCTTGAAACTATGCATCCCTACAACACAAGCCCACTCTGCCTGTTTTCAGTCGTCAAGAACATAGTTGTGTAGCGGCTGAATCGGTGCCAAGACAAGACAAATCGATAAAAGTGAATAATGCGCTTCTGGCAGCTTCCATTGGTAGCTTCGATAAATCTTCTGCGAGAATCCATTTACGTAAAGTGAATTCGGAGAGTATGCACTCGATGATGGTGGGGGAGTGCGGCTTAGCTTTTTCTGCAAAGACATTAGTAGGCTTTAAAGGCTAAACATTTTTCTGCTAGCAGTTAGGCCGCTCTGAGAAAGGCCAGGTGCGCAGAATAAGGAGCAACCATCACGCTAACATCAAAATATCGGCAAGCTGGCGCGTTACAGAGGCGTGCTATTTTGAAATCATGTCAGTAAAAGGTAACTTGTAGTCAGTCTGAAATAAGTTTTATAGTTATTATGAATAACGAAATGCGCTTAGAGTTTGCTTAAAACCGTATGAAAAGAAACAAAGTAAGAGAATTCGCTCCAAAATATTGCAGTGAGTCTCACTGCACAATTGAATTTTTGAGAAAGCAAATAAATGGCTGCACTGCAAGGCATTCACAAGAAATAGAGAAAGCGCTTTAGCTTGCCGCTGTTTAGGAAAGCGCATGAGCATCATATAAGAATAACCCATGAGCGAAATAGAAGGAAGAAAATGAGTTCGAACCAATGGAGTGCTCCAATATGGCATACTTATATAATAGCGTTAAAAACTATGAAAGGGGGGAGAAGCTGGAGAGAATAAAGTAATTGTAGATTCATTGAAGGACGGGAGATATGCTTGGAAAATTGGCCACCGTGTATGCCCAGTGCCTGGTGTCATCGTCGGTACCGCAACATGAAATAACGAAGACATTATCTCAATTCATAAGAAACGGGACGCTAAAAACCTGAAAACTTACAGCCAAATCAGCTTACTCTGTAAAACGTATGAAGTGTTTACTAAGATAATCGCTGATATAATCAAGACAATATTATATTGTTATCAAACAAACGATGAAGCAGGTTTTCGGAAAGGGAACTCTACTGTCGGTCATATTCATACCATAAAGCAGCTGATAAAAAAATTTTCGGTATATAATAAGTCCTTAACATAGCATTCATTGATTACGAAAAAGAATTTGGCTTAGTAGAAACGGAGGCGGTCTTACAGGAATTGCGAGACGAGGGTGTGGACGAGCCGTACGGGAAAGTACTGGAAGAAAT